>SNQJ01S0173622.1:0-20319 GCA_010110895.2 Picea sitchensis | reverse complement strand
GTGAGAGAAAGAAGAGGAAGTTACAATGGGTTTTCTTGTAGGTTGTATCCCTTCATTTTGATGGATAATAATAAGAAAGGACCTGGAAATTTCTCTGGTGGACGTAGCCCACAGTGGGTGAACCACGTAAATCTGTGTCTCTCTTGTATTGTGTATCTTATGTGTTTTGTTTCTGCATTTGTTTTATTTTATTGCTTCGCGGTCCTGTTTTTCTAACAGCCCCTTCTTCCCACGAGGTAAGGTACAACCCTTCCTAATGTATCCAATCCCAATGCCCAAACAAGGGTGGGAGAGATGAGAGGAATAAGGATGGAAAGTGATAAGTATGGAGGGAACATATGATGACCTTTCATAGACCCACCCAGTGGAAACCCATCCTAAAGGGAAATCAACTTACTAGGGCACCATGTCACCCTTCTAGGTATGAACGAGGAAAAGAGCATAATTTCCAAGAAAATGTCATGAAATGAAGAAGGATTCAATACAACATATTCAAGTGCTTCAAAAATCAGAGTGATACATACCATGATACCCTAACTCATTACCTCATGGAGCAAGACTCACAACTACTTCAGGACCAGGATGGTGGGATGGATACTGCTGGTGGTGATAAGTGGACTGCACTGAAGAATAGAGGGGGCCTTCAGGGCCATGCTCAAGTCGTCTGAGTCTCAATACTCCATGTATAGGACCTATGGGCCTCAAGACATGATATCCTCAGTTATCCCTAGGATATGAGATAACATCTGGCTCCAACTTAGGGACATGTTCTCATCGTAGAGCACATGAGAGCCTCAACATCTCTAGTATGACCCGTGCCTGCTAGATCTCAACAAAATATATTAGTAATCCTTAGGGTGTTGATATCACCCCTTGTTCATATATGATAAAATAAACCAATAAAATCATATCCAATCTAGCATATGATCATAAACATACATATATACATAATGAATCAAGACGATATGAAAATGAAACTACAACTATGCTAACATGATATGCAAATGGTATATACAATGGATGCAAATGCCTACATACCTCTACTTACCTATTGGTTGAATGTTAGGTGTAGTCATATAACGAATGAAACCATCCTTGAAATACCTCATAATACCTGCCTTTGTGCTTCATCATAAACGAAAACAATGACAAGTCAAGCAAAAAAATGACATGAGTTAGAGCATGCATCGTATCATAGAAATACGTAAAGTCTAGTTCATAGAGGTGGGAGGGAAGGAAAAAATTATGCCAAGTTACACTTCTAGTAAAGTGATCAATCCATCTTAGAAATGGATTATGAAAAATTAAAGGCTCAAAATACCGACACAAAGATTTTGAAGGTTGGCTACCTTGGACATCATCACATCTCGAGGTATGGGAAGGGACTAGAAAGAACCTAGAGGATGACCAACAAATTTTCGGGGCAAGGTTGGAATACCAAGATACAATTTTTGTTCTTAAGGCATTCAAAATACCCTTGAATTCTGAAAGATGGATTTTCCATGGAGAATACTTAAGACAAGGGACATGTTTCCCAACTGCACCCTTAGTGACATAGCGAGGTAAAGTAATCAAAGGAGGCTAGAAAAAATTGTCACAAGTATCCTGCTTCAGGAAAGAAATGTCCTCACACTTGTCAAGATCTAAACACAACAGTGGTTGATAATATTCTTCATGGAATAAATCCAAGTGCTCAAAGGAATACTCATCAAAATCCTCAAGGTATCAGGGAAAATCATCAAGAGAACATAGAACTAGGTCACCCTTGGGTGCTTGGAAAACATTTGTAACTACATCATCTTCTTGTTTCCAAATGTAAAAATTAGTAGTGACCTCATATGATAGTTTTAAAGGAAACATTTGGAAATGACCCTCAATGTCGTAAATGCGATCCCCATCACACCCAATCACATCCCATTTATGTTTCCCAATGTGTATGAACTCATCAATATTATCAACCATGTCATTACCTTTCTCATAACATGAAGGTCTTAAAACATCCAAGGGCTCCTCTAACCGTTCTTCAATTACCAAATCACAAAATAAAGCATAGTCAAAATCTTGGAAAGGGAAATAACTTACCGTATTCACTTCTTGTTGTGCAGAAGCGTCGAAGACTTGGATGAATTCATCAAATTAAAAATCAAGCATCAAATATTTGTCCTCATGACTTTCCCCTACATCTTTAGCTTCATAATATAGAGGGTCTAACTTGTCCAAGGATTCCCTTTCTTCTTCATATTTTGAATCATAGAATAAGGTATCATCAAAAACCTGAAAAGGAAAGTGACTAACCTCATCCTCTTCTTTTTGTGTAGGAGGAATAGGATCTTGGATGGATTCATTAGAGGGAGGAGCACACATTAATACTTTATCATCATGTTTGATGTATTCATGCTCTCGCTCTTCAACCTGGTCTTCATTATCCTCGATAGAAGCATGAGTTAATTATTACTCTTCCTCATGGGATTGAAAACCTTAATTAGGATCCCTCTCCTCACCCTCTTGTTGGTCGATGACTTGTTCCCTTCTTTCCTGGAATTTACTAACAAGTATCTCAAGGGAAACTAATCTCTCCATATTAAGAGTATCTGGGGTATCTTTGGGGTCATCAAATTTGATTCCTGGAGTAAAGAGGTGTTCTCCCTTGAACAAGGAGTTATTTTCCTCAATTTGTATAGCCATGTGATAAGCTTCTTGGATTGTTCTTGGCCCTTTTTTACTGAGGAGAAACATTAATTTCACTAAGAGTGCATTGGTATAGAAGTAAATGAGGTACTTGTCTTCAGGACAATGGCTTCTGGGAATTTGTTGTAGCAATTTCTCAAACCTGGTATGGAGTTCTTTGAAAATACCGTTCTTAGTTTGTTTCATGTACTCGATTATTTTTATTATCATGTGGATATCTTCTAATTTAATACCCCATTTCTCGATAAGTTTTCTTCTAACTGGTCCATAGATGTGATGCTAGCATCAGGGAGATCATCACACCATTTCCTAGCATTTCCATGAAGAGTGGCAGAGAAAAGTTTCATTTCCAAATCTTCAGCATCATCACTGATAGGGTGGAGTTGAAACAAAGTTCAAAAATTACCCATGTGATCTTTGGCCCTAACCCCATCATTACCAATGAATCTAGGGAGCCAATTTTTATACCTCGGAGGCATTTGTTGAGGGTAACCCATAATTTCACTCATATCCAAGGGTTTAAACTTACATGGGTCCCATTGAGAAGCCATGGTTGGATTTATCATTATTGGAGTCTCTAGATAATCCTTCTAGGAATTATCAAAGGGAAAAGAGGGAATCACCCTCAATGGAATCACCAATTAAGCTTTGAAAAGTGAAAGGATTTGAGAAAAAGGCTTACTGAAAATTTGGGGGCTAAATAACTTCAATAGATTCACACTATAGCTTGGTGGTATTTTTAAGGATGCTTAAATTCTTATGTTTGTCAAACAAATAATGCAAAGAGTTCACTATGATTTTAAATGGAACTTGTCATAGATAGATAGGTGTTTAGAAAGTGGATTTATACTGCATATGGTCGAAGGTGGAAGGTTGCTTGGTGCTTCAAAAATTTAGTTAGTGTTCCATGTTGTGTAGTGTACTTAACCCCAGAACTTTAGAGAAATAACATAAAATGTAGTGCAAAACCCAATAACATAAGAGAAAATAGAGATAAAAATATTGAGCTATGTTCACTTGCCTCTTCAAGGGGGAAACCTCAAGAACAATGCTCCAAATTCAATAACAATTCTTGAAAAAAAAACAGATAACCTTCTACTCAATATATAGTTAGCCATAGAGAATATTAACTACCTATGGGCCCCTTATAATGAGGGTCGACCAAGTAATTTGGGCCTTATTACTAAAACATACCCTTTATTACAATGTGTGAATATTAAATAACTCTTTAATGGGCCTTATTCAAGGAAGGTGGCCTCATATGATGATGATGATGATGGTTAATGTTCACTCAAACAAAAATTGGTATATTGGAACTTAAGAAAAGTAAGAGATTACTTGGATTTCTTTAAAATGTTATTTTGATGGTTGAAAAGCATTAAGAAAAGTGTTCCAAGATCACTAAAGTTTTGATGACTTAGAATGGTAGGAAGGTCGGTATTATGAAAAATATTTTGAAATTGGGATCTAATTTGGGTATACATAGGGCACTCTAGGAGAAAGTATTTTTCATCTTCAACCCTCTTGGTGTCACAAAGGTGAAAAATTCTTTCTTTCCATGGTGTTTTGCGAATTTTTGAACGCCCAAGTTCACTTTGCAACCCATGAGAATTAATTCTTATTTTAGCAATATTGATTCTCTTCTTTACACTAGTCAAAACATAGAGATACTTTTAATCTTCATGGTTAGGGTTAACCACCTCCTTACAATATATTGATTTTATTTTATCCTCTAATTCTTTATCACACCATAGATTCTCCTTAAATTTAGCTTGTACAATATTTTTATTATCATCGGTATTCTGTAGAATAACTTATTCTTTTATTCCCCAATGATTTAGCTAAGACTTGGCATCATTATGCCATCCCCACTTGGGTCGTTGGTGATTTTGGATAGAATTTGAAACAATTTTGGGGAGCCTCTTTCCATCCATGTTGTTTATATTGTTCTTATACATCAAGTACCTAATCATAGTTTTTCTCTCAATGGGGGAAAGGCTCACATCAACGAGGATGATATGATAGGATGTATTGCCATTAATTTTAAGATTATAAGTTATAAAATTCTTTTAGATTTGCTCTATACTTCTCTAGGATTCTTAAGAGATAATGCATCCCCAAAATTCACATCCATATAAGATAAAATGAGTGAAAAGAGTCTCAAAGAGGATCTTTTTCTTATCCCATAGCCAAAGGTTTGCTAATTTACAATTATTTTCAAGCCCATAATAATATTTTCACCCTCCATTTATCCTTTTCTCAATGCTATAGTTCCAATTGAGCTTGTGATAAATATCAATTCCAATATACTTGTACAAAGACACCTCCTCCAAGATATTGTTTTCATATAAAAAGTTATCGTAGGTGATCTTGTTGTATTTAATGATCATAACCTTCATTTTTTCAGTGTTCACAGTCATACCTTTACTAGAGAAGAAGTCCTTGAGGATTCTAAGATTCTTACTAAGGTCATATGAATTCCTTTCCATAATAACAATATCATCAAATTAGACAAGAAGAATTATTACTATACTAGAAATAGTTGGTCCATCACAACCCGAAACTTCCAAACAATCTTCTAATTTGTCAATGTAAATGCCAAAAAGGGTAGGGATAGGGGACAACCATTTTTTACTCCTATATTGTATATAATTTCTTCTGACCAACCCTCAGTTCTCCTAAACTTGGAAATAACATTCTCACACGACCTTACCGCAATAACTCTTAGCTGGGAGGGAACTTTGAGCTCTTCTAACCTATTCCAAAGGCTAGTCCTGGGCATAGTGTCAAAATATTTCCTAAATTCAATGAAATGACAAAGAATATTGGTTTTATTGTTGTGACACTCTTATACAAAAACCCTAAGCATGATAAGGTGGTCCACAATTTAATCATAACTCTAAAATCAACTTGAACTTTACCTCCTTTTCCATGGATTTATATCGACATGCTTGTCTTCTTTTCCAAAATACTTCCATATAGCTTGGATAAAATGGGTTTAATCTTAATAGTCCTATATTTAGAGGGATTTGTTTTATCCCCACTTTTAAAAATAGGTACAATGAATATTTGAGTCCAAGATTTAGGGAAGCCATGCTTGACTGCTAAATTGAAGATCTTGTGTATGTGAGGGATCAAAATAGGCCCTCCAATTTTTAATATTTTAGCTTGGTAGCCCTCAATTTTATTATCTTTCTCATTTGCAAGTCACATAACCCAAAAATTTATGTCTTCTATGGAAAAACAACATCTTCTATAGAATCTTTTGTATATGACAATAATATATTGGAGGATAGGATCAGGTGTATTTCCCTTAATTTTGATATTACAAGTTATAAAATTCTTTTGGATTTTCTCCATGTTTCTCCAATATTCTCGAGAGATACTACATCCCCAAAATTAACATCCATATAAGATAAAAAAATGACAAGAGTCTCAAATATGATATTTTACTTATCCCATAGATAAAGGTCTGCTAATTTACAATTATATTAATAAAGCATCTAAGTAAGGGGGTAGGGTAGGACCTTGACATGCCCCCCCCCCGCCCCCCCCCTTCAAAAGAAGTGTTTTCCTCAAGCTTGAAGGAGAGGAAATTATTGCATAATCAATGTTGGTTCCCATGTGTCGTCTTCTGGTTGCGTATATTTCCACTGGATAAATACTTACTTAATCGTGTGCTAGTGCAATTGGCACTTACTGGTATCCAATATTGCTTATGGATAGAGCCAAATTGAACCTTCTTCATCAAGTTATGGTAAGTTGGTCTACAATTTTCAACTTTATTGTAATGTCTCCCATCCCGTCCAGGGGATGCTACTTGTGGAGTAACACATAAAACCAAAAAATTTATGGCTGGTTCATTTACTGATTGTCTATTATATCTTACCAACTACGATTTAAGAACATTTTTAACTAGAATTGAATACACATAATGAAATGGATTTACAACAGTTTAAATTGACATGAATGCAACAAATAAACTCATTCACAACAACCAATAACCATTTGCATACACAGATTAAGAAACAAAAATTAAACTTAGTAAATAACTTAAGATATAAAGTGGTACTTATCTTTTATAAAAAAAATTGTGCAACCAACTTCTTGGGAAGAACGTTCCATCAAACCATAGATCTATTGTTATAGATATCAACAACAAGTCACCCCCAAGCTAGGGATAGGAATCCACAAGAGAAGGGTGCCTCTCACAACTCACTCATAGATCACTAACACACAACCCACTAATACTCTCCTACAATGATCCTAAATTTACCTACATCTCTCTTCCTCTTGACCTGCCCAACCCAAGGAATGTACCCCTTCACTACTTCACTCCATTGTGAGTCCCATTCGTTTATTAGGGTTCCTCTAGCTCAAGTGGCTAGGAATATCGTTGTCGGGAACTCAAGGGACTCATTGTCAGGGAAACTACTAGTAAAAGAAACAACAAACACTTGCTGACACAGTGAAACCCACTCAAGATTTCACTCTCCAGGCTTGAAAACACGGTTCTTCAATTCTCCATCTCCAATACACCCAAAATTCTCCATCCTACTCCTAAATTTTCCCATCCTTCTTTTTCATCCCCATGTTCTCTCTTTCATGCTTGTTGCTTGTTGTTCATGCCTAACTCCTCTAAAAACTCCCTATAACAACCCATATGAATTTCATCTATATTTCCAAGACAATTGACTGCTCACTTTGGAAAATGTTGATTGCTTCTTCCCCATGCTTTCTAATAACTATGGTATGTGACTCTCACACCCACCCTCTTACATGATTTTTAATGATTAGGCTCTTACACACTCAATTGAAGTAGATGTTTTCCCCAATCATAAATAAATTCAAAAAACTGGGTTTGGATTAACACCCATAAACCTTTTCCATTTGACGCCCTCTTAGACACTCTCTCCTCTTGTGGAAAAACTCAACCCCCATCTCTGTCCATATTCCCATTAGTTGGCATCACATTATTTTTATTAAAAACATAAAATACATTTTACATATTACATTGCTTGGCCATAACCATATTCCTTTCTACATTATGCATTAATTAAACTAGGGATTATAGTGGGTATGTTACATTCCCCCTCCCCTATGATTGTGCATTGTCCCCAATGCACAACATATGGGGAAAAAATATACAAATTTACATTACAATGTTCAGAAAATAAAAACAAAATTCTACAAATTATTGCCCTCCAACAACAATCCGAACCAAAATATCTTGTTCTTCTCAACCTGCTGAGCCAAGGAATATTACCCCTTGGATGCCTTCAGTCCATCGAGATACACCATTCTTTTATATGGGTTACCAACATTGACCAATAATTTATGAGATGTGGTTCTAGAACTCTAGTTGTCTAAAAATGGAGTCTTGTATTTTTCAGCTTCTATTTCGTCAAAATTGACAAAAATTTGTGGGTATTCCTCCCACATAGTTTCTTCATGATCCCATGTTGTATCTCCAGAACCATAGCAGGTCCATTGAACCTTTACAAGCGCTACGCATTTTTTCCTGAGCACTTTGAATTTATGGTCCAGGATACGTATTGGTTCCACCCGAAAATCCCCTTCATTTTCCACCTGGATCATAGTCCAATCAATTATGTGGTTAGAGTTAGACACATATTTCTTTAACAATGATACATGAAAAAAATTATTCACTTTCATGGATGCAAGAAATGCTAACATGTATGCAATTGGCCCTATCTTTTCTAATATTTCAAAAGGCCCACAATATCTTACTGCCAACTTTGGGAAACAACCCAATCTTATCAATCTTCTTTTTTCTTTCACTTTTAGGAAAACATGTTCTCCCACTTTAAAATCTATGAAAACTTTGTTGTTTTCCTAACTTTTCTTTCTATCCTAGGTAGCCTTTAAATTATGCTTTATCATTTCCATCTTCTCTTCCATTTCTTTTAACAAATCTAGCACAATGCTAGCTCTGTCCGTTGGGTTATCCCAACTCACTATTGTGTTACACTTTCTTCCATACAAATATTCAAAATGACTCATTTTTAATGAGGCCCGATACCCATTATAATACAAAAAATCCACTAAGTGGATGTAGTCTTCCCATTTTGAAGGGTGGTCCATCACATATATCCTGAGCATGTCTTCAATTATCCTATTGGTCCTCTCTATTTTTCGATCGGAGTCTAGGTGATATGTTGTACTAATATTCATATTTGTTCCAAAGACTTTGAACAAACCTTGCCAAAATTTGGATGTAAACTTGGAATATTTGTATGAAACTATTGCCTTAGGCACTTCATGTAGTTTGACAACTTCCTTCATGTAGATATCTTCAATTCTTGTTGCCTTATATGTTGTATTTACATGAATAAAATGTGTTTCCTTAGTCAAGTTTTCCACTACCACCATGATGGAATCATGCTTCTTCAATGTCCTGGGAAACTTTGTAATAAAATATACTGTGACCACCTCCCACTTCCATTCTGGAATGGGAAATGGCTGCAGCAACCCCGCTGGATGTTTGTACTATGTATTTACCTTTTGGTGCTATAGACACCAGGATATGTAGTTAGCCACTTCTTTCTTCATCCCTGACCAAAAATATTGGATCCTCATAGCTGTAATGGATTTATGATATCCCAGGTGCCCAACATATGCCACATTTTGCATTTCTCTCAACACTATATTTTTCAACTATATGGAATTTGGAAAATACACTTTGCCTCTATACAAGAGGATTCCATCCTCTTTCAACTCATAATTTTTAAGTTTTTACTATAAATTGCAATGTTGTAAGTTTTCTTTTATTTGCAAATAAAGATGATCTAAATTTGTTGCTTCAAGAATTTTATCCTTTAAATTTGTCATATACATGTTGATGGTTGAAACATGCACTTAATGAGCTCTTTTATTGAGTGCATCAACCACTTTATTTTATTTTCCCTTAATATGTTTAATTTCAAAATCATACTCAGTAAGAAAATCCAACCATCTAGTTTTCCTGACATTGAGTGTTGGATTTCCAAATAAATGTTTCAAACCATAGTGGTCTATTCTTAGGTCAAACCTCTTCCCCATGAGGTAATTCCTCCACATTTTCAATGCATGTACAATGGATGCTAGCTCTAAATCATGGGTTTCATAATTTCACTCATGCTCCTTTAGTTTTCTAGATTCACAACATACCACATAATCCTTTTTATTAAGGACTCCATTGATCCCTTCCTTGCACACGTCCATGCACAACAAAAAGTATTCATTTGGATATACAATATTTAATATGGGCACACTTGTCAAAATGTTTTTCAACTGCTGAAAACTTTCTTCACATTTCAGAGTCCATTCGAATTTCACTCTCGTATTTTGCAATGAAGTGATTAGGATTGCAATCTTTGAAAACCTCTTAATGAATCTTTAGTAATAACCGAGAAGACCCATAAATGACCTGACCTTCGTCACATTTCTTGGCACTGACCACCCTTTAATGGCCTCTATTTTCTCGAGAGCAATTGTTGTCCCATCTGCTGAAATAATATGCCCCAAGTAGTGGGTCTTCTTTTGATAAAAGACACACTTACTTAGTTTGGCATATAATTTATGCTCCCTTAAAACCTTTAGCACAATTATTAAATGATTCTCATGCTCCTCCTCATATTTAGAGTATGTGAGAATGTCTTCTAAGAAAACAATTACAAACTTGTCCAGGTACTCCATGAACCCTCCAATCATTAGACACATAAAGATAAATAGGGAATTTGATAATCCAATTGGTAGTACCGTGAATTCATAATGTCCATACCTTGTTTTCAAAACTGTATTTTTGATGTATTCTTATTTTATTCTCACTTGATGATAACCTAATCTCAAGTCAATCTTTGAAAAGATCCTTGGACCTTTCAGTTGATAAAATAAATCATCAATCCTTGGAAAAGGATATTTATTCTTTATGGTGACCTTATTTAGTTGTCGTAAATCAATATATGGAATTAAGGTTCCATCATTATTTTTTCACAAATAGAACTGGGGCTCCCCAAGGTGATGCACTTGGGTGTATATACCCCTTCTTCAAAATATCTTCTAGATGCATCTGCAACTCTTTAAATTTTGGTGTGCCCATTATGTAAGGTGTCTTGGACACTGGGGAAGCTCCTGGAACCAAATCAATAGAGAAATCAATGTCTCTCTTTGGTATTAGTCTTGGGATTCCCCTGAAACATTTTCAAAATCTCTCAAGACTAGATGGTATTCAATACTCACCATTTTATCTTTGGTTGTCTCTTTCATATGGGATGCAAAAATTTGACATCCTTTCCTAAAACCCCTTTTTATCTGAATTGTTGAAATCTCTCTAATATATACAACTCTTGGGAATGCCTTGAATTTTTCCTTGTCATCCTTTCTCATCAAGACACGTTATTGTCTTGTTGTAATAGTCTAGGAAATCATGGTGTTTTTCCAACCAATCCATGCCAATTTGGCAGTCATATGAACCCAAAGGTATATTGTTCACATATACCTTTGTGTTGAGTCCATTCATGTCTATCGGGGAATAATTAACCAACTCATTGATCTTTCTCTTATCCCTTGTGGTTAACTGAACTAACTGATATTTCTTATGCTTATTCCTTTGTAATTGAAATATTTCAAAAATATTATAGTTTATGTAACTATGGCTAGCACCAGAATCAATTAAAATTGCTATAGGATGATTATTGATCTTACCTTCCACTTCAATCACGGGGGACTGATATTATTCTTGATTTTTTTCTAAGGATGTATAAATCCTTGGCATGATTCCTCCCATCTCTTACACTGTTTTAGCCTCCTGAATGCTGTGAAAAGTTATCATCCTTTCTCCTTTGTGAGGGTAGTCCCTATATAAGTGATTCCCCTCACATCCCCAATATTGTATAGGATGTTGCCTTGGAATTTCCCAAAATAATTAGCTATATTGTTTTCATTTTGGGTTGACTTCCCTTCCTAATTGGCTTGGGAGTTGTTCTTGAAAAATGGTAGCTTAAAACCTTTTTTTATCCCTATTTTCTTTCATCTTGTCATTCCAAGTCTTTTGGAAGATTGGCCTCGAAAGTCTTGGAATTATCATATTGTATATTTTCACTGTAGAAGGAGGGAAACCAAATAAAAAAACTTTGTATTTTGACCTTCTCATATTTTATAAACTCCATATACTTCATCAACTCAAATAACCTCTTCACATACTCATCCATTGTCATGATTCCTAACCTGAGTTCAAATAACTCCTTCATCTTCCTCTCATAGTAATTCTCATAAAAATATTTCTCTTGGAAACATACTTTGAACTGCCTCCATGAGATTCTCTTCTCATCAAGATGTTTGGCTTCCTTAAACTGATCCCACCACATGGTTTCCTTTCATTGAAATCTGTGTCTCTACCCTTAAGGGGAAATCATGCAACTAGAAATATTTCTTCATTTCCAATAGCTATCCCTCTACCTCTTTTCCTTTCCTATGCTTACAATTGAAATTAGGTGGCTTGATCTTCCTGAGCTCACCCTGCAATATGTATTCATCAGGCCTTCTCCTCTGTCTCATGACATGAGACACACTTGGGATGCTCTTTGACCCTAAACTTGCATGAAATCTCCTACTGGACTTCCCTAGTTAAAGATTGTGTCTACTCCTGCTCCTTGAATACCTGTCATTCCCATGCTCATCCCTCTTGCTATGGGATTCAGATATTGTCACTTGTCTAATACTACTTTCTTGCTTTGTGCTAGAGAAATCTTTGGCTTGCTTTTGTAACATGTTCAAAATTTGAAGTATCTCTTCCTGATCCTTTATGATCTTCTTAGTATCAACCCTATAACTCTACACTTCTCCTCGCAAGCTTCTCACAATTATAGGATCCTACCTGCCTCTTCTTCCATTAGACTCAGTCTCAACATTTCCCATGTTGACATTAAAACCTATGAATTCCTCTTCATGATTGTAGGACCCTCGGGCATATTCCATTGTTGTATTTCTCATGAAGGAAAACAAAGTTCTCTCCTGAACCTCTAAAATCCATAGAAAATGTGCATGAAAACAATTTTCTTTTAGAAAAATAAATAAATACATATACAATTTTGGAAAATAATGGCTAAATTTTTTTGCCTTTTAATGTCACCGATCATCTTCTTTTGAGTTGACTATAAAATTTTCTTCTCAAAATAATTTTATATTTTAATATATGGATTCTCCTTTTCAATACCTTTCCATTGGATATCCATTTTCCCAATTCTGATTTCCGAGAAGAAAGTTATGGTCTTTAGAATTTTTTACCATTTTCCCCTTTTAGATCTGCATGCTACATGTGTTCTCTTTCCCCGTCAATGCATTTTTCGGACCCATAAATCAGTTTATCCTCCATGGATGACTTCTACACTCCATGAATCTTCCATAGACTATTCCTGAGACCCAAACAGACTCCTGGGCTAGGAGTTATGCCCTCTAAAAGAAAAACGGTTCTAATTTTCTTACCCTTGACTGTTTTGGTTGTAAATTCTTCATAAAAGATCTATCTAGAAAAGTGTTCAACTTGCTAGAAATATATCTTCGAGCTCTATAATTTTAGAAGAATAAACTTGTGTCCTAGAAGGACACATAGTTTTGTAAAATTTGACTTGTTAAAAATGTTGATTAGGCCTTCAAAAATGACCTACAAGTTTGTGACCTAAAAAAAACTAAACTTTTTATGATATTTCATTGTTTTGTTTTTTTGTATACGACACTGATTTTGGTTCTCAGTCATCGAGCCATTGGATCATGGGGGCATCGACCCACCAAGAACCAAGATAAAAAACTCTCTACCTCCTTGTCAAACCTCCCTTTGATCCTGATACGATCTAATGGGCTACCGAGACATCAGGGCATTGGCCTACGAGGCCATCAACTACTTTCTTTTTATCTTGTTGTATTTCCATTCCATCCTGTTCCGATCCAATATATCGACATATCGGGCCACCGATCATTATCCTACCGACCTTCGAAAACCTTTAACACTGCGCTCTCAAGCACTCGATCTGAGGAATTTGTTGGCACCTTGGGCACATAATCCTAACATGCCCTACCACTTAGCATGACACGTGGGTACTAGGATACCAACCCATCTTCCCACCAACTGATCCCACACAACATCCACTGAAATGAATTTGATCCAACGTCAGGGCATCGAGCCATTGGAGCAACTTGCACACAGCTCCAACCATATGGACTCGATGTTGATCCACCGACCCATCGATCCACCAGGGCACTGAGCCACATGACACTGTGTACAACCTCCAACCAACTACTCTAACATCGGTCCACTAGAAAATTGGGGCACTAGGACACAGGTCACTACACGCGACCTCCATCCAAATTGATCCAATCCAATCCAGTGAACACGCTTTCTTGTGGTGCTTCAGATATCCAAACGTTTCATTGCATGTGGGTTCAACAAGGTTACATGACTCTTTGTGCTTCACACATGAATAACTATGGTTTTCCCTTTGCTTATAAAAAACTTTGTCTAACCCTTTCCTTTGCATGTGGGATAAAAAAATAACACCCATCGTTGATCAAGGGCTCTGAATCCATTGCAAGGTGTGATCAACGACACTTGTGCACTGTTTTTCTAGGTGGAACAACTATTGAATCTATGATTCATTTTGACCCAACAATGGCTCACTATAAATCCCAGACCATGGGGAAATTCTTGAACATAGATTCAATAGCAAAATGTCAGTTTTAAACCACAAGAATTCTCCCCCCCCACACTATCTGGAAGCAAAAATCATTTTTACCCCAAATGAAATAGATCTGGTTCAAACAACTTTTGCAGCCGTGTAGCAGGCTCCTACAGGTCAGTGTTGCAACCTTATCCTTTGATACCATAATGTAATGTCCCACAACCCATTCATGGGATGCTACTTGCAAATTAACACATAAAAATAGAAACTTTATTGCTGGTTCATTTACTGATTGTCTATTGTAGCTAACCGACTGCGATTTAAGCACATTTTTAACCATAATTGAATACCCATAATGAAATGCATCTAAAGTAGTCTAAACAGACATGAATGAAACAAATAAACTCATTCACAGTAGCCAATAACCATTCACATACACATATTAAGAAACAACATTTAAACTCATTAAACAACTTAGGAAATAAAGTGGCACTTATCTTTTATAAAACATTTTACGCTAACAATGACTTTGGAAGGATGTTCCACCCAACCATAGACCTTTTGTTCTAGATATCAACTGCAAGTCACCCCCGATTTGGGGCTAGGAATCCACAAGAGAAGGGTGCCTCTCACAACCCACTCATAGCTCACTAACACACAACCCATTGATACTCTCCTACAACTATTCCAAATTTATCTCCATCTCTCTTCCTCTTAACATGTCCAACCCAAGGAATGTACCCCTTCACTTCTTCAGTCCACTGGGAATCCCATTTGTTTATTAGGGCATATCTGGCTCATGTGTCTAGGAATCTCTCTGTTGGGAAGACAAGGGACTCACTATCAGGAAAAATACTAGTAAAAGTAACAACAAACACTTGCTCACACAATTCAACTCACCCAGGAGTTCACTCTTCAGGCCTGACAACCTGGTTCTTGAATTCTCCAACTCCATTACACTCCAAAATGCTCTAGTCTAGTTCTAAATTTTCCCAACATTATTGTTCATCCTCATGTGCTCTCTTTTTTGCTTGCTTCATGCTTTTCATGACTAACTCCTCTAAAAATTTCGTGTAACAACCCATATGAATTTCCTCTATATTTCCAAGACCATTGAATTCTCACTTTTCCCAATGTTGATTGCTTCTTCCCCATGCTTTCCAATAACTATGGGACGTGACTCTCACACCCACCCTCTTACATGAGTTTTAATTATTGGGTTCTCACACACTCAACTGAAATAATTTTTTTCCCCAATGATAAATAAATTCATAAAATTGGGTTTGGATTAACACCCATAAAACTTTTCCCTTTGTCCCCCTCTTAGACACTCTCTTCTCTTGTGGAAAAACACAACCCCCATATTTTTTTGTATTCCCAGTAGATGGAATCACATTATTTTTATTAAAAGTTCATAAAATACATTTTACATATTACATCACTTGGCCACAACCATATTCCTATCTACATTATGCATTAATTAAACTAGGGATTATGGTGGGGATGTTACATTTATCCCACAACTTTCTTCAAATAGGACACATGAAATAATGGGTGAATCTTGGAGTGGGTTGGGAGAGCTAGCTTGTAGGAAACCTAACCAATGTGTTTTATGATTTGATAGGGACCATAGAACTTGGGAGCCAACTTCTGGGAAACTTTATCTTTGATTGATGTCTATTTATAAGGGTACACGCGAAGCAATTCTTGATCCCATTCATTGAAATAATGTTCAAATATATGTTGATCAACTTGTTGTTTCATTCGATTTTGTGCCATAAACAAATTGTCCTTGAGGATATGGGTAATCTCTTCTCCGATGTGAATCATTCTATCTACTACATGAACCTTGGAGGTACCTGGTACGTAGGATGCCACTAATAAGAGTTTTGGGCCATAAACAACTTCATATGGTGTCATTTTGGTAGCTCCATGATAAGTGGTGTTGTACCACCATTGGGAAAATGGAAGCCATTTTTCCCATTAGTACATATTTTCAGAAGAAAAACATCTAAAATAGGTTTCTAGGAACTTGTTGGCCACTTCTGTTTGACCACCAGTTTGAGGATGAGATGTAATTCTCATATTTAGCTGTGTACCTTGAAGTTTAAATAATTCTTGCCAAAATTTTCTAGTGAATGTGGGGTCTCGATACAAGACAATGGAAGTGGCCATACCATGTAACTTAAGTTTTTTATCCATGAAGGCTCGAGCCACTGAGGAATGAGTGAAAGGATGAGCTAGGGAAAAAATGAGCATATTTTTAAAGACGATGAACAACCACCACAATGATTTATTTTTTTCCTACTTTTGGGAGTCCCACAATCAAATCCATTGGAATGTTTGTCCAAATCTATGTTGGGGTTGGTAATTTTTGCAATGTCCCTAGTATCTTCACTTTGTCTCCCTTGTTTCTTTGGAAATCATCACAGGATGCTACAAAATCTTGGATATATGATTGCATTCCATCCCAAAAGGATGAATGCTTGATTCTATCATAGGTTTTATGAAATCTAGAGTGACTAGCTATTGAGGATGAATGCAACTCCTTTAAGAATTGTTGTTTTAAGGTCAAATATTTTTCTAGAACTGTTAGATTTTCATTAGTTTCATTAACATTAGATTTACCATAGAATTTTTATCTTCTTTTCACATTCAATAATCATATATTGAAATGTATAAGCAATAGATAAAAAAGCACAATAAGACACAAATATTTATCCTGGGAGAACCCCAAACTTGGGGGAAAACCCAACCAACTTTTCTTAGAGAGAACCTTTTCAATATTCCAATACAACCATGAACATGCTCTATTCACAAGAGAAAACCAACAATGAAGAAACCCTGATAAAAAATACTTATCTTCTTCTTGTCAAACCCTAGCGAGGGTAGACAGCTAAGTAGCACCATAGAACTGACACAAGTTAGGCGCATCACTAGAGAAAGATAACACACCACATAATTGGCACAACTAGAAACTGGTAACAACAACTGCAATTTTAATTGCAACTACAATTGGAATGAAGCAACTGGGCAGAACCACACAACCTTAGTGCAACTACTCTAGAGGTAGTGCACAAGAGAAACCACCAAGAGCCACCAAGAATATCCATCCCCAAGTGGGGTGCACTCTCCAAGAGAACCAGAAAACAAAAATAATGAAACTATTGCAACTGCAGATGAAACTTCCTAGTGTGCACTGCAGAAGGAGAACTGTGTGATTGTACAAATGAATTGACCCAGACTTGTATTTATATTAATCAGGGCACTTATCTGGGGTTAACTTCTTATTCTGGGTCTTCAAATTTACTTTATTATTTATATGGGCCGACTTCTCTTCATGGAAATTATATTTCCACTTTATTATTATTTCCTTTGGGCCGACTTCTCTTCTATGGTCTTCTATTTCACTTTATTCTTTTCTTAGGTGTTCTTCAACTGTTAAATGGTCTTCCTTTGAATTCTTGGAATATTCTTCTTCTCTTAGAAAATTTGTTTAGGAGGGAATACCTCCCGTAGCTACCAAAACACCAACACTCCGTCTTAGCTAGGGAGGCATTCTTCCATGATGTTTTCTTCTAGTAGTCCAGTGAATACTCTAAAATCATCTAGTAGCCCCATGACTACCACCATGCCATCAGTAACTCCATCCTCTTCCATAGTCTACATGACTATGTCATAATCAACTAGTAGCACTAAGATACTACCATTCTCTTCAACAATCAACTAGTAGTAGAAAGCTACTACCATGTTGTCAAGTAATCAACTAGCAGAACAAGCTACTAACATGTTGTCTCGACTAGACAATAATCAACTAGTAGCATTAAGCTACTACCATGCTATCCAGTAGTGTCTCATGACTATGCAATAATCAACTAGTAGCATCAAGTTACTACCGTTCCATCAGTAGCTCGAATCATCCATCACAGTTTCCAATACTATGTTGCAATCATCCAGTAGCACACAAATACCCATACTCTCTAGTAGTACACAACTACTACAATAGTCCTCTTGACATATCTGTGATGTTCCTTATTCTTTTCTTGTAGTCTTATTCACACCCATCCACCTCGCATGGTATGGGAAATAATACCTCCATATCCTCATTCACACCTAGCCACCTTGTGTGGCTTAGGAAAGGCTATCCCATGGTCTAGGACCATGCTCCAAGTCTTATTCACACCTAGCCACCTTGCACGGTGTAGGAAAGACTTTCCACAAGTCTTATTCACACCTAGCCACCTCGCATGGAATAGGAAATACTTGTACTAGGTTGTGATGTTTCTCCTCTCCTAGTAGTCTTATTTGCACCTACTCACCTCACATGATGTAGGAAAGACTACAACCATATCCCCATTCACACCTAGCCACCTCACATGGTGTAGGAAAGACTTGATACATATATTATTCACACCTATCCACCTCACATGGAGTAGGCAAGATCTGTACCTAGCTATACATTAGTACCTCAGTCATCTCACATGACTGATCTGGGAAACCCTTGGCCAGAGGGGAAATTAGACTGGAGGATAAACATCAATCATCCCTCTCAATGAGGGTGGGCATTCTACATCACGCTAATCTTGTCTCTAAAGTACTCATACTTCACTCTACACAGAGGCTTGGTGAGAATGTCATTATCTGCTCATTAGTGGATATGTAACAGAGCTCTACAAATCCTCTCTGCACCATGTCTCGAATGTAGTGGTATTTTATCTCTATATGCTTCGACTTTTCATGAAACACGATATTCTCATACAACTTCACAAAACTTTGATTGTCACAATGTATCAAAGTTGGCTCCAACTCTAGATCAAATAACCTTGCAAGCAACTTCTAGAGCCACATTGCTTCACGACTTGCAACAATGGATACAATATACTCTTCCTTTGTTGAACTGAGTAACAATGATGTCTACTTCCTGCTCAATAATGAGATCATTCCTGATCCCAAACTGAAGCAACACCCTGAGGTGATTTTTTGGTCCACTGCACTCCTTTCCCAGTCAGTGTGTATAAACCTGCAACTTCATTTCTCTATCCGAGACATATATCAATCCATATCCAATCATACCGTGTAGGTATCTCAACACATGTTTCACTACTATATAATGTACATGTCTAGGTTCAACCATGTATTGACTCATATCATTCATTGTAAAACATATGTCCGTCCTAGTGTTAACCAGGTACATCAAGGATATGATCAACTGCTTGTACATCGCGGGATCCACCAAATATGAATATGAATCACTCAAGAGATTCATATTTGTCATCATAGGATTGGCCATGGACTTACATTCCATCATCCCAAATCTCTGCAGGATCTCAACAATATATTTTCCTTGGCTAAGGAAAATCTCATCTGGCCTCTGCCACATCTCCGATCCTATGAAATAGTGCATCATACCTAGATCCTTCATGTTGAACTCTGAGGTGAGATCCCTCTTGCACCCAAATATGGGCTTCTTATCTCCTGTTAGAAACAAACCATCGACATATAGGATCAATGGGAAAACATCCTCAATCTCATCAAATAACTATCTGATCTGGCATATCATGCCCTGGGTGCATGTTTAAGATCGTACAAAGATTCCTTCAATCTGTAGACATGAGACTCCTCATGTATCTTTGTGGCTACTCTATGCACACTTCTTCTATGCTACTGGAGAAAGTGTCTCATCATAATCTTCTCCCTCTTTTTGGGAGAATCCTCTAGCCACAAATCTTGCTTTGTACTTCTCTATGCTACCTTTTGCAGCATGCTTGATCTTGTAGATCCACTGTTAAGAACCAAATATCAATATAGTATATAAAAACCTCAGAATAAGTACTCAACGCCTTGAAAAAGAGAGAAATTCAGATAATAAGCCTCTTCGAGGGGGAAACCTCCTTATGCCCACATAAATGTACAATTCCAAGATGATTCCAAATGAAAATGTCTCCTTGGTATATAT
>SNQJ01S0173619.1:6641-20320 GCA_010110895.2 Picea sitchensis | reverse complement strand
CCAACAGGGTAATATTGTTCCTTTACCGCATCCACAAAAAAATCCCAAGTGGGCTCGGCCCATTATATTCCAGACTCCTCTATGGAACTTTTCTCCCAGTAAGTTTCCCACTAATGTTTGACATGGGGAAGATCCTTAAGGAGTGTGAATGTGATCTTTTCCTTGTCGGAAAATTTCTGAACAGAGAAATAACCTTCTAGCAGATTTAACCATTTATCTAGGGCATCTACATCTATTTGACCTTCAAATACAGGAATATCAAAATCAACCTATGCCTTGAAGGGCGAGGTGCCTCCAAAGTGGTCACTTGATGAAGATGTGCCCGATGCTATTGAGAGGTGTTGAAGGATGTGGGAAAAATTCTCCATCATTTCGTACCTCTGTCGCCTGAGAGATTCCTCAAGCAACAAACTAATAGGATCGTCTACTCCGTCATTTTTATTTTCTTATGCAATTGAGGGTTTCTTGGGTGTGCAAGAGTGATTTTCCTCAAGAGAGACAAGCTCGAGACCCAACTTTCTATACTCGGACCTCGTCGGGGACATGAACCGAAAATGATCAAGAGCAGCCTGCTCTGATACCACTGATCCAGATTATTTTCGGTACGAAATGAGAGCGGATATATAATGCAAAAGTATTTAGAGATATTGTAAGAGAGACAAAAACATAACTGAGATATAGCGGAAATAACAAGAGTCACAGGTATACAGTAATACATGATTTCTCTTAATGAAATAAATGTACAGAGACTGTTAAATATAGAGTGAAAGACTTGCTAGAATGGTGGTAGCTTATCTCTAAGAAGAGATGTGATGGCTACTCGCATATGTGAGAAGATTATTACAATGAGGTTCTAAGGGCCTTTTTAACATACGTAAAATCCAAAACCCTAACCCCGAAAAATGAAAAGCCAAAAGGTTTGTGGGCCCCGATGGGGGTAGTTGATACGTCAACTTCCAAGGGCATAACTTTTGCATACGATCTTTGTTTGGGGTTCTTGATAGCTCGTTGGAAATATCTATCTAAGAAATACAACTTTTGGTTGATAAACATCGATCTACTATCCATGTTGCTCCCCTTTTTCTCAAAAAACATCATTTAGGGCCTCAAAATGGCCCCGGAAGTTAAAAACTGCTAAAAATAGTGAATTACCAAAATTGCCAGAAACATGTTTTAGGCCAGTTAGAGAAGGTGGGTGGCCACTGATATCCACCTGGATCAATCCTCCCTCCTTAGGAAGCAGTGGTATCCCTTGTGTTGATTTCCTGGGGGAGAGGGGAAAGCGATTGCTGAATCTGAATCTTGGTGAACTGCTTGCCTTGTTGGAACCGTCGCGCTGCTTGGTTTGTTGAAGGTCGTCATGAACCTGTGACTGTAAGCGTTGGACCTTTTTAAAAAATATGGCTACATGAGATGACTATGTGCAGAAATAATCTTTGTGCTTTGCTGCAACCTTGTCGACCTTCTTCTGGTGGATAGAAGGTGTTTGGGCCAAGGCTGTAGTGGTTGCAGTATCCTTTTGTTCCCCTTTTGAACAGATTGTGGAGAATATGAATTTTGTT
This sequence comes from Picea sitchensis, assembly GCA_010110895.2. Taxonomy (NCBI): domain Eukaryota; kingdom Viridiplantae; phylum Streptophyta; class Pinopsida; order Pinales; family Pinaceae; genus Picea; species Picea sitchensis. The sequence continues at coordinate 18,758 of SNQJ01S0173619.1, read as the reverse complement.
GTATGAGATACTACCTCACGACACTATTTAGGTGGGGCAGTAGTTGGAACTACCTTTGGTATCCTGTAAAGATGACCCCCTAGAGTAACAATGACACTACAGGGTCGAGACTCATAGATAGCATGGCGTTTCCACATATATAGCTGGCCCAAGAGAACAACACAAAAATCTAGTGGGGCAACATCACATAATACCTCATCCTTGTAGGGTTGGATGCCCTATGACAATCGACACTACTCTCTGACACGAAGATCTCGTCATTGGCGATGCTACTCGATGCTGTGTGGTTGTGGGTGTGATGTTGTCGACAATCCCAACTGTTTGACAACCTCTGCTGAGACGACTTTCTTCTGGCTTCCACTGTCAACAATAAAATTCAGTGGGGTCCCCTTCACCCACATCTGTGAATGAAAAAGGTGCTCCCCCTCTTCTGAATATGTTGGTTCTTCTAGTTGTATTGTTGTGGTCGCGACAATAGCAATGGGGTCTCCGTCGATGATCTATCCTTTACAAATATTTTCAGAATCAAATTCTGAAATAGGGTTTGGCACCTTGTCTTTGATCTCAGCCACCAATGACTGTTTTGAGCGACATTCATCGGTGTTGTTACAGGGGCTTTTCTGGAAATCGCACCATTTTCCAATGTCCTTCTTTGTCTTCCCGTGACCCTTCTTTTCCTGTGGCTTGGATTGGTTTTTGGGAGACTGTTTGTTAGGGATGTATTTTTCATACTTTGCTTTTTGTGAATTTACAAACCTGAATTCCTATTTGTTCTGGTGCCTAAATTTCTTCTTATTTTTAACAACATATCGATAAGTAGCATCGAGTGATGAGATGTCCAGAAAATACATTTTAGTCTAGATGTATCTGTGTAGAGCCCCACGGTATTTCAGAACCAAATGTTGCTCGGAGTCTTTGATACCCAGCTTGGTGCGCAACGTATGGAAGGTATTGGTGAACTCCAGAACTGCTTTGCCCTTGTCTTGCTACAGTGTGGTCCATATCATGTACTAGTCCTCATAGTTTCCAACAGGGTAATATTGTTCCTTTACCGCATCCACAAAAATATCCCATGTGCGCTCATCCCCATATATTCAAGACTCCTCTATGGAAATTTTCTCCCAGTAAGTTTCCCACCAATGTTTGACATGGGGGAGAGCCTTAAGGAGTGCGAAGGTGATCTTTTCCTTCATAAAAAAATTATGAAATGAGAAATAACCTTCTAGCAGATTTAACCATTTATCTAGGGCATCTTCATCTATTTGACCTTCAAATATGGGAATATCAAAATTAACCTCTACCTTTAAAGGTGAGGTGCCTCCAAAGTGGCCGCTTGATGAAAATGTTCCTGGTACTATTGAGAGGCATTGAAGGATGTGGGAAAAATTCTTCATCATTTCGTCCCTCTGTCGTGTGAGAGCTTGCTCAAGCAACAAGCTAATAGGATCGTCTACTCGGTCGTTTTTTATTTTCTTCCGCCATTGAGGGTTTCATGGGTGTGCAAGAGAGATTTTCCTCAAGAGAGACAAGCTCAAGACCCAACTTTCTATACTCAGACCTCGTTGGGGACATGCAATGAAAATGATCAAGAGCAACCTGCTCTGATACCACTGATCCATATTATTTTCAGTACGACATGAGAGTAGAGATATAACCCAGAAATATTTAGAGATATTGCAAGAGAGACAACAATATAACTGAGATATAGCAGAAATAACAAGAGTCACAGATATGCAGTGATACATGATTTTTATTAATGAAATAAATGTACAGAGACTGTAAAATACAGAGTGAAAGACTCGCTAGAATGGTGGTATCTTATCTCTAAGAAGCGATGTGATAGCTACTCGCATCCGTGAGAGGATGATTACAATGAGGCTCTAAGGGCCTTTTTAACATAAGTAAAATCCAAAACCCTAACCCTAAAAGATGAAAATCCAAAAGGTTTGTGGGCCCCGATGGGGGTAGTTGATACGTCAACTTCCCAGGGGCATAACTTTTGCATACGATCTATGTTTGGGGTGCTTGATATCTCGCTGGAAATATCTATCTGAGAACTACAACTTTCGGGTGAGCAACATTTATCTACGATCATGTTCCTCCCCATTTTCTCAAAAAACATCGTTTAGGGTCTCAAAATGGCCCCAGAAGTTAAAAACTGCTAAAAATAGTAATCTACCAAAATTGCCAGATACATGTTTTGGGCCAGTTGGAGAAGGTGGGTGGACACCGATATCCACCTAGATCAATCCTGCCTCCTTAGGAAGCAATGGTCTCCATTGTGTTGAGGTCCCGGGGGAGAGGGGAAAGTGATTGCTGGATCTAAATCTTGGTGAGCTTCTTGCCTTGTTGGAACCATCGCGCTGCTTCTTTTGTTGAAGGTCATCACGAACCTGTGGCTGGAAGGGTTGGACCTTTTTAACCAGTTTGGCTACATGAGATGACTATGTACTGAAGGAATCTTTGTGCTTTGCTGCAACCTTGTCGACCTGCTTTTGGTGGATAGAAGGTGCTTGGGTCGAGGCTGTAGTGGTTGCAGTATCCTTTTGTTCCCCTTTTGAATAGATTATGGAGAAGATGAATTTTCTAGTATGAGATACTACCTTGCGACACTGTTTAGGTGGGGCAGTAGTTGGAACTACCTCTGGTATCCTGTAGAGATGACCCCCCACAGTAACAATGACACTGCAGGGTCAAGCCTCATAGATAGCATTGAATTTCCACATATATGGTTGGCCCAAGAGAACATCAAAAACATATACTGGGGAAACATCACATAATACCTCATCCTTGGAGGGTTGGATGTCATATGACAATCCACACTGCTCATTGACATGAAGATCTCATCCTTGGCGATGCCACCCGATGTTGTGTGGTTGACGGTGTGGTGTTGTCGACAATCCCAACTGTTTGACGACCTCTGCTGAGATAAGGTTCTTCTGGCTTCCGCTATCAACAATAAAATTCAATGGGTTCCCCTTCACCCACATATCTGAATCAAAAAGGCCCTCCCTCTCTTCTGAATATGTCGGTTCTTCTAGTTGAATTTTTGTGGTCGCAACAATAGCAGTGGGGTCTGCGTCGATGAACTGTCTTTTACCAGTATTTTCAGAATTAGATTCTAAATTAGGGTTTGGCTCCTTGTCTTTGATATCAGCCACCAATCACTGTTTTGAGTGACATTCATCGGTGTTGTGCCAGGGGCTTTTGTGAAAATAGAACCATTTTTCAGTTTCCTTCTTTGTCTTCCCGTGACCCTTCTTTTCTTGTGGATTGGATTGGTTTTTGAGAGACTGTTTGTTAGGGTTGTCTTTGTCATAATTTGGTTGTTGTTGATTTACAGACCCAAAATCCCATTTGTTCTGGTGCTTAAATTTCTACTCGATTTTAGCAGCATATCGATAAGCAGCACCGAGTGATGAGATGTCCAGAAAATCCATTTTAGTCTGGATGTATCTGTGTAGAGCCCCACAGTATTTCAAAACCAAATCTCACTCATAGTATTTGATACCTAGATTGGTCGCAAGGTATGGAAGGCATTGGTGAACTCTGAAACTTCTTGGCCCTCCTCTTGCCGCAATGTGGTCCATCTCATGTACTGGTCCTCATAGTTGCGAAAAGGTTAATATTGTTCTTTTACCACATCCACAAAAAAATCCCAAGTGGGCGCAGCCCCATATATTCCAGAGTCCTCTGTGGAAATTTTCTCCTAGTACGTTTCCCACCAGTGTTTGACATGCGAGAGATCCTTCAGGAGTGAAAAGGTGATCTTTTCCTTGTCGGAAAAATTATGAATAGAGAAATTACCTTCTAGCAGATTTAACCATTTATATAGGGCATCTGCATCTATTTGACCTTCAAATATGGGAATAGAAAAATTAACCTGTACCTTGAAAGGCGAGGTGCCTCCAAAGTGGTTGCTTGATGAAGATGTGCCTGATGCTATTGAGAGGCATTGAAGGATGTGGGAAAAATTCTCCATCATTTCGTCCCCCTGTCACGTGAGAGATTTCTCAAGCAACAAACTAATAGGATCGTCTACTCCGTCATTTTTATTTTCTTCTGCCATTGAGGTTTTCTTGGGTGTGTGAGAGCGATTTTTCTCAAGAGAGACAAGCTCGAGACCGAACTTGCTACACACAAATCTCATCGGGGAGATGCACTGAAAATGATCAAGAGCATCCTGCTTTAATACCACTGATCCAGATTATTTTCGGTACGAAATGAGAGCGGAGATATAACACTAAAATATTCATAGATATTGCAAGAGAGACAAAAATATAACCGAGATATAGCCGAAATAACAAGAGTCACATATATATAGTAAAACACGATTTCTATTAATGAATTAAATGTAAAAAGACTGTAAAATACAGAGTGAAAGACTCGCTAGAATGGTGGAAGCTTATCTCTGAGAAGAGATGTGATGGCTACTCGCATCCATGAGAAGATGATTACAATGAGGCTCTAAGGGCCTTTTTAACATAAGTAAAATCCTAAACCCTAACCCCGGAAGATGAAAAGCCAAAAGGTTTGTGGGCACCGATGGGCTAGTTGATATGTCAACTTCCCAGGGGCGTAACTTTTGCATACGATATTCGTTTGGGGCGATTGATAGCTCGTTTGAAAGATCTATCCGAGAAGTACAACTTTTTGGTGAGCAACATTGATCTACAATCTATCCATGTTGTTCCCCGTTTTCTCAAAAAACATCGTTTAGGGCCTCAAAATGGCCCCTAAAGTTAAAAACTGCTAAAAATAGTAAATTACCAAAATTACCAAAAACATGTTTTGGGCCAGTTGGAGAAGGTGGGTGGCCACCGCTATCCACCTGGATCAATCCTCCCTCCTTTGGAAGCAATGGTCTCCATTGTGTTGAGTTCCCCGGGGAGAGGGGAAAGCGATTGCTCAATCTGAATCTTGGTAAACTGCTTGCCTTGTTAGAACCGTCGTGCTACTTGGTTTGTTGAAGGACGTCAAGAACCTGAGGTTGGAAGGATTGGACTATTTTAACCAGTCTGGCTACATGAGATGACTGTGTGCCGAAGAAATCTTTGTGCTTTGCTGCAACCTTCTCGACCTGCTTCTAGTGGATAGAAGGTTCTCGGGTCGAGGTTGTAGAGGTTGCAGTATCCTTTTGTTCCCCTTTTGAATATATTGTGGAGAAGATGAATTTTGTAGTATGAGATACTACCTTGCGGCACTGTTTAGGTGGGGCAGTAGTTTGAACTACCTCTGGTATCCTGTAGAGATGACCCCCCAGAGTAACAATGATTCTATGGGGTCAAGACTCATAGATAACATTGCGCTTCAACATATATGACTAGCCCAAGAGAACATCACCAACATCTAGTGGGGAAACATCACATAATACCTCATCCTTGAGGGGTTGGATGCTGTATGACAATCAACACTACTAGCTAACACAAAGATCTCGTCCTTGGCAAAGCCAGTCGATGTTGTATGGTTGCAGGTGTGGTGTTGTCGACAATCCCAACTGTTTGATGACCTCTGCTGAGATGAGGTTCTTCTAGCTTCCACTATCAACAATAAAATTCAGTGGGGTCCCCTTCACCCACATCTGTGAATGAAAAAGGCGCTCCCCCTCTTCTGAATATGTTGGTTATTCTAGTTGAATTGTTGTGGTAGTGACAATAGAAATGGGGTCTATGTCGATGATTTATCTTTTACCAGTATTTTTAGAATCAGATTCTGACACAGGGTTTGGTTCCTTGTCTTTGATCTCAACCACCAATGACTGTTTTGAGCAACATTCATCGGTGTTGTGCTAGGGGCTTTTGTGGAAATCACACAATTTTTCAGTGTCCTTTTTCTTCCCGTGACCCTTCTTTTCTCATGGCTTGGATTGGTTTTCGAGAAACTGTTTGTTAGGGTTTCCTTTGTCATACTTTAGTTTTTATGGATTTACAGAGCTGAATTCCTGTTTGTTCTGATGCTTAAATTTCTACTCGATTTTAGCAGCATATCGATAAGCAGCACCGAGTGATGAGATGTCCAAAAAATTCATTCCAGTCTGGATGTATCTATGTAGAGCCCCACGGTATTTCAGAACCAAATGTCGCTCAGAGACTTTGATACCCAGCTTGGTGCGCATGGTATGGAAGGTATTAGTGAACTCCATAACTTCTTGGCCCTTCTCTTGCTGTAGTGTGGTCCATCTCATGTACTGGTCCTCATAGTTTACAACAGGGTAATATTGTTCCTTTACCGCATCCAAAAAAAATCCCAAGTAGGCTCAACCCCATATATTCTAGACTCCTCTGTGGAACTTTACTCCCAATAAGTTTCCCACCAATTTTTGGCATGGGGGAGAGCCTTAACGAGTGCGAAGGTGATCTTTTCCTTGTCGAAAAAATTATGAATAGAGAAATAACTGTCTAGTAGATTTAACCATTTATCTAGGGTATTTGCATCTATTTGACCTTCAAATATGAGAATATCAAAATTAACCTATTCCTTGAAAGGTGAGGTGCCTCCAAAGTGGTCGCTTGACGAAGATGTGCCTGATGCTATTGAGAGGTGTTGAAGGATGTGGGAAGAATTATCCATCATTTCATCCCTCTGTCACATGAGATCTTGCTCAAGAAACAAACTAATAGGATCGTCTACTCTGTCGTTTTTATTTTCTTTAGCCATTGAGGGTTTCTTGGGTGTGCGAGAGCGATTATCCTTAAGAGAGACAAGCTTGAGACCCAACTTTCTATACTCATACCTCGTCAAGGACATGCACTGAAAATGATCAAGAGCAGTCTGCTTTGATACCACTGATTCAAATTATTTTCGATACAAAATGAGAGCGGAGATATAACACAGAAATATTTAGAGATATTTGAAGAAAGACAAAAATATAACCGAGATATAGCAGAAATAACAAGAGTCACAGATATACAGTAATACACAATTTCTATTAGAGAAATAAATGTATAGAGACTATAAAATACAAAGTGAAAGACTCACTAGAATGCTGGTAGCTTATCTCTGAGAAGAGATGTGACGGCTACTCACATCCATGAGAAGATGATTACAATGAGGCTCTACGGGCCTTTTTAACATAAGTAAAATCCAAAACCCTAACCTTGGAAGATGAAAAGCAAAAAGGTTTCTGGGCCCCAATGGGGGTAGTTGATACGTCAACTTCCCAGGGGTATAACGTTTGCATACGATCTTTGTTTGGGGTTCTTGATAGCTCATTGGAAAGATCTATTCAAGAACTACAATTTTTGGGTGAGAAACATCGATCAACGAATTATGTTGCTCCCAGTTTTCTCAAAAAACACCGTTTAGGGCCTCAAAATGGCCCTGGAAGTTAAAAACTGCTAAAAATAATAAATTACCAAAATTGCCAGAAACATGTTTTTGGCTAGTTGGAGAAGGTCGGTGGCCACCGATATCTATCGAGATCAATCCTCCCTCCTTAGGAAGAAATGGTCTCCATTGCGTTGAGTTCTCGGGGGAGAGGGGAAAGCAATTGCTGAATCTGAATCTTGCTGAGTTGTTTGCCTTGTTGCAATCGTCGCACTGCTTGGTTTCTTGAAGATCGTCACGAACCTGTGGCTAGAAGGGTTAGACCTTTTTAAACAATCTAGCTACATGAGATGACTGTGTGTAGAAGGAATATTTTTTCTTTGTTGCAACCTTGTCGACCTACTTCTAATGGATAGAAGGTGCTTGGGCCAAGGCTGTAGTGGTTGTAGTATCCTTTTGTTCCCCTTTTGAACAGATTGTGGAGAATATGAATTTTGTATTATGAGATACTACCTTGTGGCACTGTTTAGGTGGGGTAGTAGTTGGAACTACCTCTAGTATCCTGTAGAGATGACCCCCCACAGTAACAATGACGCTACGAGGTTGAGACTCATAGATAGCATGGTGTTTCCACATATATGGCTAGCCTAAGAGAACATCACAAACATCTAGTGGGGAAACATCACATAATACCTCATCCTTGAAGGGTTGGATGACGTATGACAGTCAACACTGTTGGCTGACACAAAGATCTCGTCCGTGGCGAAGCCACCCGATGTTGTATGGTTGCAGGTGTGGTGTTGTCGAAAATCCCAACTGTTCGACTACCTTTGTTGAGATGAGGTTCTTCTGGCTTCCGATATCAACAATAAAATTCAGTGGCGTCCCCTTCACCCACATCTGTGAATAAAAAAGGCACCCCAACTCTTCTAAATATATTGGTTCTTCTAGTTGAATTGTTGTGGTCACGACAATAGTAGTGGGGTCTGCGTCAATGATATGTCTTTTACCAGTATTTTTAGAATCAGAATGTGAATCAAGGTTTGTCTCCTTGTCTTTGTTCTCAGCCACCAATGATTATTTTGAGTGACATTCATTCGTGTTGTGCTAGGGGCTTTTGTGGAAATCGCACCATTTTTCGGTGTCCTTCCTTGTCTTCTCGTGACACTTCTTTTCCTATGGCTTGGATTGGTTTTTGGGAGACTGTTTATTAGGGATGTCTTTGTCATACTTTGGTTGTTGTGGATTTACAGACCCAAATTCCCATTTGTTCTAGAGCTTAAATTTCTGCTCAATTTTAACAACATATCGATAAGCAGCACTGAGTGATGAGATGTCTAGAAAATCCATTTCAGTCTCGATGTATCTGTGTAGAGCCCCATGGTATTTCAGAACCAAATGTTGCTCAGAGTCTTTGATACCTAGCTTGGTGCGCAAGGTATGGAAGGTATTGGTGAACTCCGGAACTGCTTGGCCCTTCTCTTGCCGCAGTGTGGTCCATATCATGTATTGGTCTTCATAGTTGCCAACAGGGTAATATTGTTCCTTACCGCATCCATAAAAAAGTCCCAAGTGGGCTCGGCCCCATATATTCCAGACTCCTTTGTGGAACGTTTCTCCTAGTAAGTTTCACACCAATGTTTGACATGGGGAAGAGCCTTAAGGAGTGCGAAGGTGATCTTTTCCTTGTCAGAAAAATTATGAACAGAGAAATAACCTTTTAGCAGATTTAACCATTTATCTAGGGCATCTGCATCTATTTCACCTTCAAATACGAGAATATCAAAATTAACCTGTACCTTGAAAGGCAAGGTGCCTCCAAAGTGCCCGCTTGATGAAGATGTGTGTGATGCTATTGGGAGGCATTGAAGGATGTGGGAAAAATTCTCCATCATTTCGTCCCTCTGTCGCGTGAAAGCTTGCTCAAGCAACAATCTAATAGGATCGTCTACTCCATCATTTTTGTTTTCTTCCACCATTGAGGGTTTCTTGGTTGTGCGAGAGCGATTTTCCTCAACAGATACTAGCTCGAGACCCAACTTGCTACACTCAGACCTCGTCGGGGACATGCACTGAAAATGATCAAGAGTAGCCTGCTTTGATACCACTGATCAGAATTATTTTCCGTACGAAATGAGAGTGGAGATATAGCACAAAAATATTCAGAGATATTGTAAGAGAGACAACAATATAACTGAGATATAGAGAAAATAACAAGAGTCGCATATATACAATAATACATGATTTCTATTAATGAAATAAATGTACAGTGACTGTAAAATATAGAGTGAAAGACTCGCTAAAATGGTGGTAGCTTATCTCTGAGAAGAGATGTGATGTCTACTTGCATCCATGAGAAGATGATTACAATGAGGCTCTAAGGGGATTTTTAACATAAGTAAATTCCAAAACCCTTACCCCGGAAGATGAAAAGCCAAAAGGTTTGTGGGCCCCGATGGGGGTAGTTGATACGTCAACTTGCCAAAGGCGTAACTTTTGCATACGATCTCTGTTTGGGGCGCTTGATAGCTCGTTGGAAAGATATATCTAAGAAATACAAGTTTTGGGTGAGAAACATTGATCTATAATCCATGTTTCTCCCTGGTTTCTCAAAAAACATCGTTTAGGGCCTCAAAATGGCCCCAAAAGTTAAAAACTGCTAAAAATAGTAAATTACCAAAATTGCCATAAACATATTTTGGGCTAGTTGGAGAAGGTGGGTGGCCACTAATATCCACCTGGATCATTAACTTGGTGCTAGATCCTCCCTCTCACATGACCATTGATGGTGACCACATCCTACACCAAAAGGTGTTTTCGCATTTCGGCATTTCGACATTCCTATGAAGAAGTGTCTCGACACTCCAAGTCACAATCCATGAAATGGAGGAAGATCAACGGTCCACAAGACGTCATAATCTAATCCCTTATTTTCTTAATAGAACAACTGATGGGATTTCGAAGTTTTTCCCTTCGAGTCATTTTGACTCCAACATTACAAAATTCATGATCACAAAATCTTCGAAGTGATCGGACGGTTCGCATAACCCATTGAGATGGACAGTTGACAGGATTTCGGAGTTTTTCCTTTCGGGTTTTCGAGACTCATAATAGTCCCTTTCAACATTTCAGAGTTCAAGACTTCATGATGGTGGAGTTTCTTCTTGTTATGTAAAACCCTGAAATAGAAAGTTTCGATGTGACGTAAACCTGTTGACATCACATGTGGATTGACACGTGTCGAATAACTGCCATGTGTCACTCTGATTCATGACTTACATGTGCCTGAAATGTTGAATCAGCTTGACACTTGTCATTTATTGATTGTGCCACATGTCCTTAGCTGATGTGGTTTGTTGATGTTCTTGTTTCGGGATTTCGAGGTTCGCTACTTCAAAGGTTAAAGTTCCTTTGATCTTTGATTTCCCAGTCTGCGAAACTCCGAAATGGAGTCTTTGTTGATGTGCATGTTTTGGGATTTCAGCATTTTGCATTTTTCAACTTCGAGAATCCTGTGATGAAGAGTCTCAACTCTTGAATCTTCCAACTCCCGGTATCTGAAACTTTCAAATGGAGTTTAAGTCGTGGTTTCGCAATTCGCGATTTTCTGCCGTGAGTTGCTTCCTTGACTTCTGGACTTTACGCTTTTGAATGGGATCCAATGATCACTTGTTGAACTTGCCATTGCCATTCTATTATTCTTGCACTGCTATTCATGATATTTTCCATCAATGAAAAACACGCATACTCTGTACTATCTCTTCTGATCTTATCAAGCTTGCTCTGCTATGTCTTCCCTAAATACTTTTGGTGCTCGCCTGACACATTCTTCTTGTACTTAAGCCATCGTTGTTGTTTTACTTACCTTCAATGACAAGAATACGTTGCCTGCAAAACATGCCAACAATATCCCCCTTTGGCATTGATGGCGACAAAGGCACCCAAAATCTTTTCTCCCCCTTTAACATCAATGTCAAAGAGCACATGCTCCCCCTGATCTTTTGCAATATTTTTAGGAGGTATCAAATATTAAACCAACACAAACTCCCCCTAACAGGATGGACTCTCTTATTTGAGGCCTGTAGAATATTTGTATCTAAACCAGAGTCTTCTCCTTCTAATTCTTGGACCTGTTCATCTTAAACTTCCACTGTATCCTCTGTAGAATACTCAAAATTTCTCACCTCTCTTACTGGGACTCCTTCATCAACCTTTTCTTGTCATAAATGGATGACTCCCTCTGTCACTTCTCTCTCTCTGCTTCTGACTGCTTTCCCTGACAAGGTCTTTCCTCTTGTTATCTCTACAGGATGTCATGTATATCATTTTGTAAAACAAAATGTTGTTGCTGAGGATGTTGTTTTCCTATTGAACCACTATGTAATTGTAGGTCATACTTTTCAAACAACCCTTGGATCTGCCCATTGATTCTCATCAATTTCTATTACTGCAAATTCATTTTTCTTCCATGATTCTTAAAACCCAAGTCTTTTATGACCATATACATCGCAAGAGAAAAACACTACAAACATTCTCACATCTGCTTTTCCTTTTTACAAATGGAGGACCTGTATCAGGTTTCTTAGGAACACTGATTTCTACCTTGTTGAGTCCAATACCGGATTTGTCATTTGGTGATCTCTGACTATCCAAGATTTTATCCAAGGTCATGGAATTGTTCAAGAACTTGATTTGGGTGTTTGACTTCTCAACCTTCAAAACTTCTTCTTCCATCTTATGACATGATTCTTCTCCTACTTCTTCCATGGGATAAATGATAACTGAGCATTCTTTTATTATATCTTAATATTCTTCCTAACTTATAGGGGAAGATTCAACATCAACATTGTT
>SNQJ01S0173618.1:0-19800 GCA_010110895.2 Picea sitchensis | reverse complement strand
TCTTACAAATTAACTAACCTTACATTGTATAGTAGCAACAAACTTGAACCTCGATAGTCATATATCTAATCATCAATCTTGTTTCAATACAATGGTCGGCCTTAAAATGGTCCATCTATGATTTAGTCTAGTTGATTTGATTGAGTCTTGGAGGAATAAATTTTAATTGAATCAACATCAAGAAAACAAAAATATAGAAAATGGTAGGCTCTTTCAACATACACGACATTTGACATTCCCATTGGACATTCCCAATGATCTACAAGACTACATTGCTACATTAATTCACTTGCTATCTAGAGCCAAGGTGGTATTCAAGATGATTAATGATCCTTATTTCTCCTCGATATTTGTTCTTGAACTTGATTCAGTAGCTCGATCCACGATGTCGAAAAACTCTTTACTTGGTAGTTTTGTTCTTTGAAAGGAATAATAAATGTCGAAGCAAACCCCTATTATGTGAGCCCAGGAGACAAGTAGAAAATATTGACACAAATTCTATGATAGAAAAACTCTCTAGTGCTGTGTGTACAACCCCTACTGTTAAAAACTTTCCATGGTGCATCGCCATAATTCCTATGGTACTAGCTCAATGTGAGATTATCTTATTTATCACTTGGTTGGGTGACACATTTAGAAGTCGTCTTACTTCAATGAGGAATGAGGATGTCGAAATCCATTGAAAGTTGAAGTTGCCACATTAGAGTTCTATTCTAGGTGGTATGAGGATGCATGGAGTTGTTGAAGGACATAGGTTGAGGTTGTCATGTCGGCGTTCTAGGCCATATTAGCATCGAGAATCTAGAGGAGAGTCTGTGATGTAAAACTAGCCATGCACCACAATTTTGTGGACCTAGCTATTGTGCCTTGTTGGTAGTTGTCAAGGACTATATTTATCCTTGGTGATAGCCTATCAACCTAGGACTTTGAAATGGACAAAAAGATATGTATTTAACTATGACATAATTTCAAAGCTTTGTGTAGAAACTTTGCATGGTGGATATATGTTATCTGTGAAGTAAGTTTTATATAATGAATATTTGTTGTTGTGAGATGAACACACAAAATATTATAATTTCACTAATCCCATATATCACTTCAATGTTCCTATCAAAAATTCTACATGGTGGATGTCCATTGCTCTTGGATGACCCTTTTGTCTTTCCCAAAAAAATATCATGATATTATTTGTCACTTCAAGGTTGAAATTTGCATAATGGATATTCATTTATGTAAAATTAACACAAAAACATATTATGATTCAACCTATTAGTGACTTAACTTAGTAGAAAGTCTCAAAAAGATTGAGGTGGATGAGCACATGTTTTTCAGTTTGACATTTTATGCATGTTGAAGTGCTTAGCTAGCTAGTTTGACATGCCTTTTTGTTTGGCATCATGGTCCAATCTAGCTCACCTTGTTGGCACCCATAAAGGGCTATGTTTATCCTCATCGATAAACTATCTAGTAATAACTTTGAAATGAAAAATAAGAGATATAAAACTATGACATAATTTAAAGTTTTATGTAGAAACTTTGCATGTTGTAGGATATTTGTGAAATATGTTGTATATGATGGATATTTGTTGCAATGAAATGAATATACAAAATATTATAGTTTTATCTATCGTATCTCACTTCCGTGTTTTTTTTTTAAAGTTTACACCATGGATATCCATCACATTTTGATGAGCCTTTGTCTTTGAGCAAAAAATATAAACTATCATAGTGGATAGTATTTAATAAAAACAAATATATGGACTTAGTCCATCTTACATTGAATAACCTCCACTATTATTACTCTAATGGTCCCAACTAACCTTCATTATTATTACTCTAATAGGCCATAAGTTATCCATTACACCTATCTATCCAAAAATGTTATAATTATAAAAATATCAATGTAAAATAACAATTCTTTTACAATAATAAGTAGATTGTTTTTTTGTTTTCATTCCATGGCCTCACACTTAATCATGAAAATTGCTATATTGTCCCATTAGTTATTAAACTATTAAAATTTAGGATGAAACTAATAAAAATGAAAAAAATACAAATTACGATATTTCTTTTATATCTAGATTTTGGTTTATTGTATATGGATAACGAATGAATAGGACTAAAGGTTTTTATATTCAGACGCTTGTTAATTTGTTACCTTTCGCTTGTTAATTTGTTACCTTACAATAGGACCTCGAATCAATAGCATGGACCATCGAGAGAATTTGAATAGGACCCCAAATTAATAGCATGGACCATCCAAAGCTTCCAGTCACCAATTTTCCAAACTGAGATGGAAAATCAGTGTTCTTGTCCTGCAAAAGTACAATTCTGACTTACACATGTCTTTGATACCATTTTGTAACACCCCTGACCACCCAAGTTAGGGCGTGCTACTTCGTGGAACCACTCTTTCTAATCTCTTATACCAATTTGTAACATACCCAACCATGGACTGATCGAGCTATGCCACATAGAAACTCTTACGTAACTTCATACATTGTAACATACCCAACCTGCTGGTCATGCCAATACCATAAAAAAAACAATACCATCCGTATATATATAAAAAATAAACATAAAACACATTCTGCTAATACACATATTAATGTAGAAATAACAGTAAATTGTATACATACAACGTATACAAGCAATTGCTCATAAATAGAAGACATGTCCAAATACATATCATGCAAATGAACACATAAATGGTACTTATTTTTTTATAAATGACCACCAAATGTGTGTAAACTTTCCACGAACCTCCCATCCATAGACCATAATGCTCATCACTCTCAGCAATGGCTCACCCCCGAGTTGGGACTAAACTCCACCCGGGTAAAGAGATTCCTAGGCTAGGCTAAGACAAAGCATTACTACACAGTCAATCAGGAAGGATTCCCTCCGAGGAGCCAACTTATGCACACAACCTACAACCTCTCATTCCCCACATGCATGTCCCACCCCAAGTGTGCGCCTTCTCTGCTCAACCCCTCAGTCGCCCCACTTCCCTTCCAAGCTTCAGCAACAAGTCAGACATGAATTCTCAGAGAACTATAGTTGTTGTTGGTCTCTCTCCAAGAGAAATTGCTTCCCAACAACCTATCTCATCTGGAGAGAGTTTCTCACAGGCCTACCAACCTTCTTCTTCTTTTCTGACAAAATCTCTCACCTGGAGAGAGTTGCTCACAGGCCTAACAACCCGAGTTGCTCACAGGCCTAACAACCCGCCTCTTCATTCCACATGTCTACAACCTGCCTCTTCGCTCTTGCTCCCAGATAACCAGCAACAAGCTCAGGTGAAAAAAACAACAACATTCAGCCAACGCATAGGTAAAAGAAATAACCTTAGCCTTCGGGTTTGGAAATAGGTGAAGGTACAACAAAAACTTATGTAGGCACAGGTGCTCTTTTCCACCCAAGAGGATCACAGGTTTCATTTGATGATAAGAAAACATGATATATGACTCTAAATGCCTGCAGGTTTCATAGGTCAATAGTGGAGGTCATGGCTCAGTGTGTGAGTGTGTGCAGGCATGGGAATCCTGGAAAGAATGGTAGAGAACCCCCACAAATGAACAAACTTTCACACATAAAATTGTATGCGCCAATATTGACACATGTCTTCATGAAGTTGCATGAGCTCCACATATAATCCGTTCCCTTCCAATAGGAACTTAGTTTAACATAGGTTATACCCAACCTTAGTCTTTTAGGAAATATACACAATATTCCCTTAGAGTTAAGCCTTCAAGCTTATTCCATTTTTCCTAGCCTCTTAGCCCCTTCCCTTTCCCTACTAGTGGAGCTTAGTCCCCCATTCTCTTTTATCGTGGTCGGTCTACATACACATATGTATTTATATTAATGATATGAGTATTTACATATACAAAAATAGGCTCATTGGCCTTTAGCATCTAGGCGCTCCGGCCTAATCATCACATATGCCTCCTAGATTATAATCACTTGGCTCACCAACCTATGAAACATGTTACATTTACAATCACAATTGGGGCTTGGTCTTGGGATATTACAAGAACTAGGTTCGAGTTTGATAAATACACCACCCCCTCTCACATGTAGACTACAGAAGAGCATTTTAGCCATAGATCACCATATGCCTCTAAAGATGTATAGTTGCAATCTCCATGCATGATGAATGCTTCTTCTCAACCATGGAATCTTGTTTCACTCAGCTCATTCTCAAAATCACCATCTAAAACTAAAATTAGATCATTTTTCAAAGCCCAAAACACTCATTTAACACCAATATAGGGGAATATCTTTGAAATTGTTACGGCCATTTCCAAAGCATATCTTAGATGCTTTACTCATATTGTGAGATGCAAGAGTTATACATTGTGATCTAAAACATTAAAATATACTTCTAATGATGAGGTTGCAACCAATAGAAATCAAAATGAATGATTTTAGGTCAACTTGTATGGAGAACCGAACAATTTACTCTTATATACAAAGTCGTTTATGAACTTTTTCTCAGCTATCCATATACGACTGCCATTGATATGTGTTCCTTTGGTTGTATTGTTGCGGAGATATTCTTAGGATTACCCCTCTTTCCAAGAGCCTCGAAATATGACCTAATTAAAAGAATGATAGAGATACATAAAGAGCACCCACCAGATCATATATTGAGGTCCACAAAGAATACAAGTAAAAATTTTAAGCATGTAGGTGTTTCTTCATGATTGGATGAAAATCGAACTAAAGAGGGAGAATAGTTGGCATATCACTTTCTTACTAAAATAGAATATGAAGCAAGAGAAATGAAGAAGCCTATAACAAGCTAATTTGGCTCACTAGAATCAATTTAATCCCATCATTTACAATCTACCTATGCGTTGGTTCGTCTTCCATTCAATGTTTCATCTCCCACGTGTTGGTTCGTCTCTTACAAATCATCATTTTAATTTTTCAATAAGCTTAGCTATGTAGAAAATCATTGATGAACATCGAATTTACTAAAACAAAATGTGAGAATTTGAGGAGAGGTGGTGTGATAGTCAAGGAACCCTCAAATAATTTAATGCAAAAATGTAAATGAGACAAGAGAGTGTAATCAAATGTGAGAGAACCATTTTCTATGCTCTCTCCCATCAACAATGGAGGAGAAATTCGATATACCAAAAAAAAAAACAAAAAAAAAACAAACATGAATTATGCCAAAATTGAGCCAAACAATTTTAGCTAGGGTTGGAGCTAGTTAGAATGTTGGATAGTTTCAAAGCCTTGGGAGAATATACTCATGGAAGAATCCCAAGTGAATTCTTATGAAATTCAATCTCTTAAAATATATGATGATGTTGGAGAGAATCCGAGGAAATCTAATGAACCATGCAGATTTAATGTTCGTAGAAACAATGTTATTGTTCATGTTGCTGCAAATTGTGGGATCATTGAGGAGCGAGAGTTAAGAAGGATGGATGTAGATCTCCCTTCATATTGATAATGTTCATCTCTCTTCATATTGATAATGGTCTCTCTTCATACTTCTTTCCAAATGCTTATTGTGATAATGGTCTCTCTTCATACTTCTTTCCAAATGGAACTTCAAATGAAGAAGTTTGGCTAGGAGTTTCACAACTCAATAATTGGCATCGTCATAATTAAGCATTTTACTGCTAATACGGACATAGTTTCTACTATCTTCTCAATATCAGAACAAGTTCACAAGTGGAGATGGAAAAGCATCATGCTTGGTCTATTCTTTCTGATTTTTCTCCTGGCCATTCACTACATCATTAAGAAAAGGCCGTGACTATTCTAGATCTTTGTTTCTACTTCGTTGATATCTAGGAATAAACAGAACTGTAGGAAAAATATATAACACCAAAGTATGTGCGCAGGATAGATTTAATTATAGAAAGACAGAAGGCGGAGAGATATTTCTGTTGGAGAATGAAAATGCCCAAGGGAATAAATGAGACAAAGGCATTTATTCATGGGGAAGACGAGTGGAGTTAAACCAAGATGTTATGGACAACTACCATAACTTAATTTATGCCCTAATAAATATAGTTGCTCTGATATCAATGTGGAATACATTTTATTAATATGATACACATATAAATACATGAGCTATAATCTTTGGATTCATCTTCCAAGAAGTCTCTTGGACTCTGGATGACAGTTTCTATTCACTTGAATTTTCATATTCCTTATCAAGTGAATAATACCATAACCCTAAAGGATTAGGGTTCAAACAATCATGACATGAATTATGAGAAAAATATAGAATTCTAGGTTTTCAATTAAAAAACACCATTTAAATGCGATTATGGGTTTTTCCGAATACGATTTGAAATATTTTTAGGGTTTTATTTAAAAATAAAACCTAGACGACATATATATCGATGGAGGGCACATTTGGAAGAGTGGGAGATCTTGAAGTGATAAAAGTTACATCAAGAGAGAAGGAATATGAGCTAGAGGAGTACTTAAACTTAACAAAGGAAAAAGTTTTCAACTTTGCTAAAAGGCTAATAGAAGTTGAGAACTTAGTCTTTTGCAAGTTAATTATAAGGAAATATGGGGTGAATTAATAACTCTTCATCAAATCTCAAGAGTTCAAGTGAGAGAGAAGGTGAACTCAATCCAACCTTAAAGAAACTGAACCTAACACTAGTGTGATTGCCATGACATGCATTACATAAAAAAATATTTGCAAACGAGTGTACTTAGTTGAAATATTGCAAGAATATTAAGGGTTATGCATTCCTTGGATTATTTGGATTTATGATTACATCATTCACAATGTTCAATTTTTCATTGACAGAGTACCAAGCTCCATTTCATAGTCTAAATAGCTATGTTCTTATTTTTGAATAATGGAATGAGAGTAGTTTCAACCTAAACATACCTACACTAGAATAACTCCCATTTCAAGTATGTGAAATCAAATGTATCGTCGAGGAGTTCCCTTAGTTTCATCCAGGGGATTGTTTTGGTTGTTAGATTAAGTGGTTGTTGTAACATTAGTACTATACTATGAATCCACCCATGGATTTTGATTCGGTTATGATAGTTTCTATCTTGCAACCTCTATCCAACTCACCGTCACCAATCCATGTGTTACATTCGTTAGGATAGTTGAACTTGGATCCTTTACTTCTTAGCTTCCTTCCTCTAACTCTCAAACAATTTAAAATGTGAGTCCATCTTGTGTATGGTCATGCATGGCTAAGTGACAAACTATCAACTATTTTGCTACATATACTACTAATTCTTACAAATTAATTAACCTTACATTGTATAGTAGCAACAAACTTGAACCTCGATACTCATATATCTAATCATCAATCTTGTTTCAATACAATGGTCAGCCTTAAAATGGTCCATCTATGATTTAGTCTTGTTGATTTGATTGGGTCTAGGAGGAATAAGTTTTAATTGAATCCACATCAAGAAACTCTGGGACAAGGAGTATACAGAAGATAAAAATATAGAAAATGGTAGGCTCTTTCAACATACACGATATTCGACATTCCCATTGTACATTCCCAATGATCTACAAGACTGAATTGCTACATTAATTCACTTGCTATCTAGAGCCAAGGTGGTATTCAAGATGATTAATGATCCCTATTTCTCCTCAATAAATGTTCTTCAACTTGATTTAGTAGCTCGATCCACAATGTCGAAAAACTCTTTACTTGGTAGTTTTGTTCTTTGAAAGGAATAATAAATGTCGAAGCAAACCCCTATTATGTGAGCCCATGAAGACAAGTAGAAAATATTGACACAAATTCTATGCTAGAAAAACTCTCTAGTGCTTTGTGTACAACCCTTACTGTTAAAAACTTCCCATGGTGCATCGCCATAACTCTTATGGTACTTGATCAATGTGAGATTATCTTATTTGTCACTTAGTTGGGTGACACATTTAGAAGTCCTCTTACTTCGGTGAGGAATGAGGATGTCGAAATCCACCGGAAGTTCAAGTTGCCACATTAGAGGTCTATTCTAGGTGGTATGAGGATGCATGGAGTTGTTGAAGGACATAGGTTGAGGTTTTCATGTTAGCGTTCTAGGCCAAATTAGCATCGAGAAGATAGGGGAGAGTTTGTGACGTAAAGCTAGCCATGCACCACAATGTTGTGGACCTAGCTATTGTGCCTTGTTGGCAATTGTCAAGGACTATATTTATCCTTGTTGATAGACTATCAACCTAAGACTTAGAAATGGCAAAGAAGATATGTATTTAACTATGACATAATTTCAAAATTTTGTGTAAAAACTTTGCATGGTGGATAGATGTTATCTCTGAAGTAAGTTTTATATAATGAATATTTGTTGTTGTGAGATGAACACACAAAATATTATAATTTCACTAATCTCATACATCACTTCAATGTTCCTATCAAAAAGTCTACATGGTGGATGTCCATTGCTCTTGGATGACCCTTTTGTTTTTCCCAAAAAAATATCATCGACTTATTTGTCACTTCAAGGTTGAAATTTGCATAATGGATATTCATATATGTAAACTGAACACAAAAACATATTATGATTCAACCTATTAGTGACTTAATTTAGTAGAAAGTCTCAAAAAGATTGAGGTGGATGAGCACATGTTTTTCAGTTTGACATTTTATGCATGTCGAAGTTCTTAGCTAGCTAGTTTGACATGCCTTTTTGTTTGGCATCATGGTCCAAGCTAGATCACCTTGTTGGCACCCATAAAGGACTATACTTATCCTCATCGATAGACTATCTACTAAGAACTTTGAAATGAAAAATAAGAGATATAAAACTATGACATAATTTAAAGTTTCATGTAGAAACTTTGCATGTTGCAGGATATTTGTGAAATATGTTGTATATGATGGATATTTGTTGCAATGAGATGAATATACAAAATATTATAGTTTTATCTATCGTATCTCACTTCGGTGTTTTTTTTTTAAAGTTTACACCATGGATATCCATCACATTTTGATGAGCCTTTGTTATTGAGCAAAAAAATATAAACTATCATAGTGGATCTTATTTAATAAAAACAAATATATGGACTTAGTCCATCTTACATTGAATAACCTCCACTATTATTACTCTAATGGTCCTAAATAACCTCCATTATTATTACTCTAATAGGCCATAAGTTCTCCCTTACACCTATCTATCCAAAAATGTTATAATTATAAAAATATCAATGTAAAATAGCAATTCTTTTACAATAATGAGTAGATTGTTTTTTTTTGTTTTCATTCCATGAACTCACACTTAATCATGAAAATTGCTATATTGTCCCATTAGCTATTAAACTATTAAAATTTAGGATGAAACTAATAAAAATGAAAAAAATACAAATTACGATATTTCTTTTATATTTAAATTTTGGTTTATTGTATATGGATAACGAATGAATAGGACTAAACGTTTTTATATTTACACGCTTGTTAATTTGTTACCTTCCAATAGGACCCCGAATCAATAGCATGGACCATCCAAAGCTTCGAAACTGAGATGGAAGCAACCACCATTAATGCTTTATTTAATTGAACAATGAAATGGAAGCAAAACAACTATCAAATGCAGGAATTTGACAAGAAGATATTGTGTAAAAAATAAATTATATATATATATAGTTTAACATGCTGTGAATGCATTATGATTAAAGTGTAAGGAGAAATAAAATTATGATTAAAGTGTAAGGAGAAATAAATAGTAGAATTACTTTTTTACTTTTGTTAGAAGTCTGAAAGGTCTTGTATGGGTGACCCTGACTTGTTTCTTTTATTGTTCTACCATATGTGGAATCAAAACCTGAAACAGGTGAAACTGGACAATGCATATCAATGCTAAATAAATAAAAATTTAGCAAAAACAATTTATTTAGCACAAGCATCCAAAAACTCTAGAGTCTACTCTATAACCTCTCAGAAACCAGAAAACAAACGAAGACAGATAAAGAAATATGTCTAATAAAAGATAAATGAAGTGGATTCAACCATACTTTTGCACTTCCTCTTCGGCTTTGAGAATTGCATGGGCAAAAGAAAAATAATGATTTAGTACAAGATGTCAAAAGGACTTAAACTGATCATCCGGATTTGCCTAAAGAAAAATACAAAACAAGTAATCGCCTGATTAAAAAAACACAAAATTGGCCATTAGAACTGATTCTTAAAATGACAAAATGACTACTTGGGTTTCTCTCTAAAAGTTAATGAACAAGAATCTTAACTATCCTTCAATTAGGATTCCTAGAAGTTGCAGGACAGAAGGGTTCTCTCATAAGGCATCTCTTGTCAACAAGGATTCTCTCAGACAGAGTAGCATCCAAATGAATTTTGGAAAGAGAGGAGTCAAACCATCAATGCGGATGAACTTTAAAAGTTTGAGAAAGCTGAGAAGAAAATTCTTTGAAACTGAAGGTCAGATGGGACAAGATTAACAAAAAGACTCAATGAAGAAAAAACCTACTTCTAAGAAACAATGTTGTGTCGCATATCGTCAAATGAGAAAAATTAACGTACAGGAGAAGGTTAACAGTATTCCCATATTACTTTCCAAGAAAAATAACCAGAAGAATAATTTACCAGTAATTCTCAAAAGGCCCACATGAATCAAACTATTTTCCCGTAGTCGAAAATTAAGATGAATGAAGAAAGTCCAAAGGCAGATTGAGGAAGAATTCAGATCTTATGCTGGTCCCATAAATAACAGTAATTCTCAAAATGCCCACTTGCATCAAAATATTTTCCCGTAGTTGCCAATCATCTAAGTAATGGAAAATTAAGATGAATGAAGAAAGTCGAAAAAGCAGATTGAGGAAGACTTCAGATATTATTTCAAAAAGATCTATCATTTCAGCATTCTATGGGAAAAACTAAAGAACGTTACAACAAAAATATTCATGAATTAGTATAGCAAAACGTATGTAAAAATCCATATTAACAATCTACATAATTTTAAAGATCTTTACTCATACAGAATGTATCATTATTTTCAGCCATGCTTCTTCCTGCTCCCTGTAGCAGTCCCTCCCACCACCTTTTCTATGAAAAGCAATAGAAATGATCCTCTGCTTTCAAAACCAAACAAGCCCCCAAGACTACTGGAGACATTAAAAAAACAAGAAAGCTTTCAGAAATTGCAGTCTTTCTTACCTGGCAGACTGGAGGCTCTGGGTGTCACTGAGAACACCTTGAACCACCATTCTCATGCTTGACCAAATTGCAGTGGCGATCAAAACTACCACGATTTTTGTCAGACAAATTGTTGAGTTGTCTCTCACCCAATGGTTGATCCATTCTAGAAATAGCCCATCTCTGAATACAGCCATTAGACTTCATATTCTCCTGTCCTAACTTGCCACCCTCAGTATTATCTTTCTTACTAAATGCCTTGTGTGCGCCTTTGATTTCAATCTCCTGGGTCTTCGGGAGCAGCCTCGCGTTCTCAAAAACCTTCACCAATTGCTTAACTCTACCTTTCTGCTGCAGTCCTTCAAGGCTCGGATCACAGGCTCTTTGGGGCTCTGCCAACAACATATTCATAACAGCTTGAATTCAACAATTGGGTTTTGTTATTTTAAATATGCTAAATCTAGAGCTTGAATATAACAATCAGATTCCTCTTTTTCTGCTCTATTTTGTGGTTTCGATGGCATGGAAACCACAAAATAAAAATAATAAATCAGCCTTAAACTCTAAAGTGAAAATAGGAAAAAGCATGAATCTACTGCATGGAAATTGACGAAAAAGCATGAATCTACTGCATGGAAGTTGACGAAAAAGCATGAATTGAAACAGATAAGAAAAGCATCATTCGAAATTGAAAAACGCTGGAAGAGTTAGTTGAAAAAAGCTCGAATAGTTAGGGGAAGAGATTAAGGGAATCTGTCTCGGATGGAAGGTTCGAGAGAGGAGGCAAAGGTGGGAAACCAACTATCCGTTGAAGGTGTGTGGAGAAGAGAGTTATATATATATATACATATATAGATCAAATCTTAACTTGTTTGAAAATTTTCCTCCTCTATCCATGGTCTGGGTTGGTATCTGAGGTCTGTGTCTGGTCTCGGTCTGGGTCAGGGTCAGTCACGGTGTGTGGTCTGAGTCTGGGTCAGTCATGTCTGTGTGATAGAGGAGGAGACCGGATTGGATTGCAGGCAACTGGATCATATGCTGAAGCAAACATCTTGGAGGGAAGGGCAGTTGAAGTGCTTAACAATTTTTGGCTCCTGGAGATCGGTTGAAGAAACGAAATCGCTACTCCAAACTCCAACTCCAGGTATGTATGGATGGCTCTGGCTATCTCTTTTTCATTAGTTTAGCCATGATTAACCCCCGGCTTCTTTATGTTTAAGTAGTTTAACTCCCTTGTTTATTGGATTAACCCACCTGCTGCTTCTTTAGTTTAACCCACCCACCTCCGTCTTGCTCATTGCTGGTTTATTAACCCAACTGTATAATAAAACGTTCTAACTCTGGCTCTGGCTTTGATTATTTCTTGTTTGTTTATTAACCCACCAGTTGTTTGTTTATTATTTATCCAATTATCCCAGCCGTGATTACTGGATTAACCTGCCTGCTGCTGCGTTTAAACCCTCTTCATTGTGTGCTTATCAATTCATTAAACGTGGGTTTTTTAACTCTGCCAAACCAATGCATTGATTAGATGATACTAATGGTAATACTCTGCCAAACCAGAGCGGTTTGTGTTGAAAAACAGAGATGGATCTATTCTGATGAGAGTCTACTCAAACGTTAAACGTGGGTTTTTTAACCTTGTTGTTTATTGGTATAACCTGCCATTGGTTACGCATGTGCCATTAATTATGTTTTCATTAGTTTAACCCGCCCCTCACTGGCTTATTGATCCAACCCACCTGTAATATATCTCTTTAATTAAGTTTAACAGTAGTTGCCCGTTAGTTTAACAGTAGCTGCCCGTTAAGGTTTGTCTACCCATTTAAGGAATCCCGAGCTGCAACGACAACCCTCAGTCTACAATCGATTCGTGTATTCTCGAGGTTTTGAAATGATGTATGTATTCTCGAGGTTTTGAAATGAACTTACATCATTTCAAGAAATGTGAGATGCAATCTTCTCCATTGATATGAGGATTGATCAAATGATGAAGGATCATCATTGTCGCTTCGCCCTACTGGACTCCCCTCTGTGACATGGCTTCATGTTGGACATGCCACTCATTGGTTGAACCTTCTCCATAGGATAGAGAATCCCCTTTGGTGTATTTCTGGAATGATGTCCCCTCTGTGAGTTTCAGAAAACTTTGAAAAGTATCATACCTCAATGATCTATACTTTGAAAACTTTAAATTCTATCTGGTAGCATCTCTATATGTTATTTAATTTTTTGGGCTAATTTTTTTATATAGTCTGCCATCTTTTAATGTGATAGTATTCATTTATATATGTTGTTCCAACATGAAGAGAACCCCATCCCAGCCCGCAGGGATTGACCTAATAACCTAATGGAAACCAAACCCTCTGCAAGCTAACAGAATCTTGCTGAACTTATTTACATTCTGTAAAAAAGTTATAGTTCAACTTATTCTAATTTTTTAAGAAAAGTTCTACTAATGTTATCTTCCAAATATACATACTTGCAAATTGTTGAACATTTAACCAACTTGAAAGCCGATCTTCCTATTTCCAACCACCCTGCATAGCATCACATTGTAAAGTTGCAAAGCATCACATATGTTTACAAAAGTTGCAAAGCATCACATTGTAATGTGAATATGTTTACAAAAGTTGTAGATCTCGTTTTAGTAGGCTTTGTTGTGGATGGTTGGATCGCTGGGAAGAGAACGCTTGAAAGCTCATTTCAATCAATTGAAGTATATGCATGGGATAAGGTGAATTACGTGGACATGGATGCTTAAAAGCTCATTGCAATAGATTGATTCAAATCTAAGCATGTTCAGATATACAATGTGGTTAAATGTATGTGGATTGTGTTTTTAATTACCTGTCTTTGTTAAAAGGAGCGATTATTACTAGTTTTTTATTACCTGTCTTTGTTTAAGTTTTTTGGATTTTGGTAGCTTAGTTGTTGAGTTTTATTCTAGGGACATATGTGTTTGTGAATTGAATGGATTCTGTTAATGAAAATTATTAACTAGTTTTTTATTTAAATAAATTAAATTTTGTGGGTTAGTTTGAGTGGTGAGTATTGTGAACTACAAGTAAAAGGTTATGGGTCAAGTAACCAAGTTATTTGTCTAAGGTTATGGGTCTCTGCCAAGTTAAATTGTCAAAACTGCAATCTACAGGTTTATAATAGAGAATGAAAGTCATGGAGTAAAAGGAATTAATAAAATAAAATGAAAACTTTATTTTTAGATATGCAGGATTAGAGATACACTAAGAATCTCTAAAAAAGATATTTCATTTTCACACAACCTCTATTAACCTATTATTATGACTATGATCATTTTTAAATTTTAAATTAGTATAAAAAAAATTATTTAAATTTAGATTATTATAAAAACTCTGATTTAAATTTTTAGATTATGCTTAATAATTTAGATTCCCTTATGTATAGTTATTTATATTATTATAAAAACTCTTATTTAAATTTTTATGATTATAGTAAATATTTTTACACATATTTTTTGACAGGTATATATAAAGATATAAAAGTAGATTGGTTATGACAATTAAAACATGTAGTGTTCAATATTAACTATACAATAATTTATTAAGTGTATTTTTATGACAAATTTGGTATATGAAGGTAGGGTAGTGGTTATTAAAATTAAATGTGTAATGAAAATAGTAATTATGATGTATACTCATTTAAATTATTATAAATATTCTTATTCAAACATGTAATGAAAATAGTAATTATAGCTTAATGAAAATAGTAATTATAGGGTGTAGTAATTTAGATTTTTATAAAAACTCTTATTTAAATTTTTATGGTCATAGTAAATATTCTTACACAGATTTTTTTTACAGGTATGAAAGAAATATATAAAGGTAGATTGGTTGTGACCATCAAAACATGCAATGAAAAAAGGTAGCTATATTTTTTAAATTCAATATTAAGTATACAATTGTTCTTATTAAATAGATTTTTATAGCAATTATAGTATAAAGGTAGATTAGTTATAGTTATTAAAATTAAATATGTAATCAAAATAGTAATTGTGGTGTTTAATCAGTTTTATTATTATAAATATTTTTATTCAAACATGTAATGAAAATATTAATTATAGTGTCTAGTGATTTAGATTATTAAAAAACTCTTATTCAATTTTTTTTTATGGTTATAGTAAATATTCTTCCACAGATTTTTTTGGAACAGTTATGATAGAAAGATATAAAGGTATATGACCATTAAAACATGTAGTGGAAAAAGGTAATTGTATTTTTTTAATTCAATATTAATTATAAGATCATTTATTTTATTTTAATTATATAAGTAGAACTTTGTTATTATAATCCATTATCAATATTTAGATTTTTTTATGTGTTTTATTTCTTATGTTTATGTGTGGTATTGCAGGTTTATTTATAAGAATGGCTCCTAAGTGCAAGTTTGCTCAAAAGAAATATGGATGTATTTATATGTTCATTTTCTCTCATTAACTTTTAATTATATGAGAGTTATGTACATACATTATTAATAAAAATATTTTTTTTGTGGAAGGGGTTAAAACCCCTTCCAAGGGTCCCACTCTCCTTATAGTAGTGTAGTTTTTCTTGTTTGTATATTTTTTATTTTTTATGTTTTTATTAAGCTCATACATATAAAAATATACTTTCTAAACACATTTATTTGGTAGCATTCACATTTAAAAGCATATAATCCTACATTTACACTTAAAACATGTAATCTTACATTTACATTCACATTTATAAAAATCTCATTCAAACTATGCACTAGTATATTTCAATTTTCTAAAAACTTTTTTCACTTGTAAATTACATAATATACTAAAAATATTAAATGCTACTCTAATAACTTAAGTATTCATATTATTTTAGTTTTTTTTTTTAATTTATTATTTTATATTTTCAATTTATTTTTATTTTTGAATTTATTATTTTATTTTCTAATTTTATTTTCATTTTATTATTTATATATTTTTTAGTTAGATAAAATGATTTATGTGTTTTATATAAAACAAATTAAGTAATATGTAATATATCAAATTTGAAACTATACAATGTTTGTTTATTTAAAATTGTACATATATGTATAGATGGTTTTGACAATATTGTTTGTTTATGTGTATATATTAATTTGATATTATGTGTGTTTATTTGAAATTGCATCTCTGTAAGTGGTTTTGACAATTTATGTGTATGTTTGTATATGGATTTGAAATTGTATATTAATTTGAATTTGTATATTGTGTGTTTACTTATTTGAAATTATTATATGTGTGCAAATGGTTTTGACAATGTTTGTTTATGTTGTATATTAATTGGAAATTGTATAATGTGTATTTGTTTATTTCAATTTGTATATTGTATGTTTGATTGTTTGAAATTCCATGTGTGTAGATGGTTTTGACAATGTTTGTTTGTTTATATATTTATTTGAAATTGTATAAAATGTGATTTTTTATATAAATTTATAATGTTTGTTAAGTATTTAAATGCATGTTTATATTTGTGTATTGATTTAAAATTGTATAATGTGTGTTTGTTTATTTGTATTTGTATATTATCTGTTTGCTTTCCTTTATTTTTTTTTGTAAATTGATTTGAAATTGTATAATATATGTTCACATCTTTGAATTTCTATATTGTGTATTTGTTTATGTGTATGGGTACATATTGTGTATGAATGATTTTGATTTGAAATTGTATAAAATGTGTTTGCTTATATAAATTTATAGTGTTTCTTAAGTATTTAAATGCATGTTTACATTTGTGTATTGATTTGAAATTGTATAATGTGTGTTTGCTTATTTGTATTTGTATATTATGTGGTTGTTTTCCTTTATTTGTATTTGTAAATTGATTTGAAATTGTATAATATATGTTCACATCTTTGAATTTGTATATTGTGTATTTGTTTGTGTATGGGTACATATTGTGTGTGAATGATTTTGATTTGAAATTGTATAAAATGTGTTTGTTGATATAAATTTATAGTGCTTCTTAAGTATTTAAGTGCCATGTTTATATTTGTGTATTGATTTGAAATTGTGTAATGTGTGTCTGTTTACTTGTATTTGTATATTATGTGTTTGTTTTCCTTTATTTGTGTTTGTAAATTGATTTGAAATTGTATAATATATGTTCACATCTTTGAATTTGTATATTGTGTATTTGTTTGTGTATGGGTACATATTGTGTGTGAATGATTTTGATGTGAAATTGTATAAAATGTGTTTTCTTATATAAATGTATAGTGTTTCTTAAGTATTTAGGTGCCATGTTTATATTTGTGTATTGATTTGAAATTGTATAATGTGTGTCTGTTTATTTCTATTTGTATATTATGTGTTTGTTTTCCTTTATTTGTGTTTGTAAATTGATTTGAAATTGTATAATATATGTTCACATCTTTGAATTTGTATATTGTGTATTTGTTTATTTGTATGGGTACATATTGTGTGTGAATGATTTTAATTTGAAATTGTATAAAATGTGTTTGCTTATATAAATTTATAGTGTTTCTTAAGTATTTAAATGCATGTTTATATTTGTGTATTGATTTGAAATTGTATAATGTGTGTTTGTTTATTTGTATTTGTATATTATCTATTTGTTTTCCTTTATTTGTGTTTGTAAATTGATTTGAAATTGTATAATATATGTTCACATCTTTGAATTTGTATATTGTGTATTTATTTGTGTATAGGTACATATTGTGTGTGAATGATTTTGATTTGAAATTGTATAAAATGTGTTTGCTTATATAAATTTATGGTGTTTCTTAAGTATTTAAATTCATGTTTATATTTGTGTATTGATTTCAAATTGTATAATGTGTGTTTGCTTATTTGGATTTGTATATCATGTGTTTGCAAATTGATTTGAAATTGTATAATATATGTTCACATCTTTGGATTTGTATATTGGGTATTTGTTTGTGTATGGGTACATATTGTGTGTGAATGATTTTGATTTGAAATTGTATAAAATGTGTTTGCCTATATAAATTTATAGTGTTTCTTAATTATTTAAATGCATGTTTATATTTGTGTATTGATTTGAAATTGTATAATGCGTGTTTGTTTATTTGTATTTGTATATTATGTAGTTGTTTTGCTTTATTTATGTTTGTAAATTGATTTGAAATTGTATAATATATGTTCACATCTTTGAATTTGTATTTTGTGTATTTGTTTATGTATATGTATATGTGTATATATGGTGTATGAATGATTTTGATTTGAAATTGTATAAAATGTGTTTGCTTATATAAATTTATAGTGTTTCTTAATTATTTAAATGCATGTTTATATTTGTGTATTTATTTGAAATTGTATAATGTGTGTTTGCTTATTTATATTTGTATCTTATGTGTTTGTTTTCCTTTATTTGTGTTTGTAAATTAATTTGAAATTGTATAATATATGTTCACATCTTTGAATTTGTATATTGTGTATTTGTTTGTGTATGGGTATATATTGTGTGTGAATGATTTTGATAATGGTTTTGTTTGTTTGTTGATGCTAAATTGTATATTGTGTGTTTACTTATTTGAATTTGTACATTGTATGTTTGTTTATTTGAAATTGTATATATCTTTATGAGTAGTGTTGACAATGTTTGTTTGTTTATGTTTGTGTATTGATTTGAAATTAGATAATGTGTCTTTGCTTATTTTTGTATTTGTATGTTGTGTGTTTGTTCACTCTTGTTTGTGTTTGTAGATTGATTTGAAATTGTATAGTGTGTGTTTGTTTATTTGCATTTGTATATTGTGTGCTTGTTTACTCTTATTCATATTTATAGATTTGATTTGAAATTGTATAATGTGTATTCACATGTATGAGTAGTGTTAACAATGTTTGTTTTCTTATGTTAGTGTACTGATTTGAAATTTTATAATGTGTATTTGCTTATTTGTATTTGTATATTGTGTATTTGCTTGTGTTTGCAGGTTGATTTGAAATTGTATAATGTGTGTTTACATGTATGAGTATTGTTGACAATGTTTGTTTGTTTATGTTTGTGTATTGATTTGAAATTGCATAATATGTGTTTGCTTATTTATATTTGTATATTGTGTGTTTGTTTACTCATGTTTGTGTTTGTAAATTGATTTGAAATTGTATGCGTGTTCACATGTATGACTAGTGTTGCCAATGGTTGTTTGTTTATGTTTGTGTATTGATTTGAAATTGTATAATGTGTGTTTGTTTACTCTTGTTTGTGTTTGTACATTGATTTGAAATTGTGTAATGTCTTCACATCTTAGAATTTGTTTGTTTATTTGAATACGCATATGTATGTGTGTGAATGGTTTTGATAATGTTTTTTATTTGTGTTGATGTTAAATTGTATAATATGTGTTTACTTATGTGAATTTGTACATTGTATCTACTTATTTGATATTGTATATGTATGTATGAGTGCTTTTGACAATATTTGCTTGCTTATATTTGTGTATTGATTTGTAATTGTATAATGAGTGTTTGCTTATTTGTATTTGTATATTTTATGTTTGTTTATTTCAATTTTCATGTTTATCTATTTGAAATTATATATGCATGTGTATGGGTATGTATGTTGTATTGACTTTTAATAATGACAAGATTTGCATTTCTTTGATTGATATTTACATATTATATTTTTTGAATGAATGTGTTTGCTTGGTATAATTTAAAATTGATTTA
>SNQJ01S0173615.1:0-20320 GCA_010110895.2 Picea sitchensis | reverse complement strand
TTAACATTTAGAGGAAATATTCAAGAAAAAGAAGTTAGCATCCACATTTGCTCAGATAAGAAGAAAAATCACATAAGTATGGATTTGGCGAATCAATTAATAATTCCAAAGACAAATGTAATCGAAACAAAAGACTTTTTTTTGGTAATAAATATCACATCAAGGACTCACTGTTGACACTCGAAGATTATAAACTCGTATCAAATTTCGAGGTTACAACTATATATAAAAAATAGGTTGATATAATCCTCAGCTCGAATTGGTTAGAGATGTTGGGTAGCTTAATATTAAACCTTAAGAAAAAGTTTTTAATGTTTTCCTACAAGAAGAAAAAAATAAAATTACATGACGTCTCAGTGACGTCAAATTCAATATCTACATCAAAATATCTTGATCAGATCTTCAAAATACTATTTTCATACAAACAACAGTCAATGCTTGAGATCCAAAAAAATGTGACAAAATCGTCATAGACAAAGACGCATAAATTTTTCGCCTAAAAGCCCATAATCAAAGTTTACTCGCCCATATTAAGAAGATAAAGAGTGATAAGAAGACGGTACAAGACAAGTTAGAACAACTTACCAATAAGGAATCATTGGTGGATAAAGAGACAATGACTGGACCTATGGAGATAGAGAAATATTCAAATGAAAAAAACATGATTATGGATAGGGGAATTAATACAGACCCAGTCAACCTTACAACCCAAAAGTTTGCAAATTCAGTTGACGTAAAGAGGTCTTCACATATCCAAGTAGAATCAAGCCAGAGCTACGAAGAAGACTCAATTCCAAAAGATAATCAAGAAGAAGCTATAAGTACACGAAGCAAAGATCAGATTGCAAGGATGCCTTATAGATATCCTAATCACAAAAATCGATACTTCAACTAGTCAAGGTATCCACATAAACAAATGACAGATATGTAAAAAATTATTACCTCCATTACAAATGATGCTCAAGGTAGAATTTATCACGAGAGTCGAAATACATCAAGTTTTCTACAAGAACCCTATAAAAGCCTAGTTTTGCAGAAGATCGATTTAGGGTGGGAAAACTCCCTTACAGTTCGACGGTTCTACTCAACGCTTAGAGGATCCTATCGTTTCAAGTACTCAATGATCACTAATTCAGGAATAAAGAATAAGGAATCAATATTACAATACAAAGAAAGAGACAAGTCTTCCATAAGTATGCTTTGAGGATAAAGCATTTTTTAAGGGGAAGACAATGTTATGAACATAATATATAATAATAAGTATAAATACATCATAAATAGTTAATGAATAATAATGAAGAGACACCTTCCCAGTGAAAGGTCACGACTCTTCGCGAAATGGCACCCCTACATGGGTATATAAGGCCCTCATTCTTATTGTACTCAACATCTCATATTCATATACATTATTATTTAATATATTATCCTTTATGGATTATAACCTGTTGTCCTACCTACATTGGGTATTTACCTGGTGAGTCAGCTTGGTTCACCACAGTGGTATAAAAGCTTCGTCTCAATCCGACTTTTGGCCACAAACATAGTTTCTCTAAATTTTTTGGTCCTTGACCATAATTGGCCCTTGGCCATTTTAAGTCTAAAATTTTCGCTGCAGAATACAATATTGAAGAAAAATAAACTATTATAGGGTTTGATATTTACAGATAGGGTTTCTTCCAACCCATCCAGGTGGAAGAGCAAAGTAGGATGAGTATTTGAGAACCTTGAGAGATTGTAGAGGAAGTATCCTTGGATGATTCCAGGCTCATGCTCTAATTCTACTTCCAAGGATCCAAAATGTAAGTGACCAGAGGAATCTATCGGAGAATGGGGGGAGAGAGAATCTTATTCATAGCAGATGAGCTCTCTTATTTTAGATAAGGGGGAAGATCCTTGGGAGAGTCCTTCTTTTCAAACACATGCATTTTTGTCGAGAGATCTAGTTCCATGGTGTCTCCCATTGGGGTGGATTGCAAATAGGTGGGAAGGAATTTTTCTTGCATCAAGAGTGAAAAGTCTTTGACAAGAGGACAGGGATTTCAAAACCAAACCTTCTTGGAGAATCAAAGTGCACAATCTTAGACTAGGTGTCCATACTCATGACACCTCCCACATCTGAAGGGAATTCCTTCATAATCAAGTACCAGATGAAATAAAGTTGGGCCTTTTCTGATAATGATGAAGTCTACCAGACCTTTGGCTAGGTCAAGGCTCGCAAGGATT
This sequence comes from Picea sitchensis, assembly GCA_010110895.2. Lineage (NCBI taxonomy): Eukaryota > Viridiplantae > Streptophyta > Pinopsida > Pinales > Pinaceae > Picea > Picea sitchensis. Next base: position 18,097 of record SNQJ01S0173615.1, on the reverse strand, counting down.
CTCGCCAACCCCATATATCCTGATTCTCGAAAGGAAGTCTGCTTCATAGTACAATCCTAAGGTATTTCCAATTTCCTTGAAGATGTCTTTAAACCAAAGGATGAATGGGAGACCTAACAATGTAATTCAAAATGGGGGTAAAATATACCCATGCCAAACATGCATCAATATCCAAATGCCATTTTTTAAGGAATAGGGATTGAGAGCCCCATTTCCAACAATTTTGTAGAATTTTGTTCGTGTCTTCAGAAGCCCGAAAAGACTAGGCTACTAGAACCATGCTTCTCAGTATGTATCCCAATAATGCACCAAAAATTTCCTCTATCCAATTTTTTAGTAAGGCCACTCCCTTTCTCCGGCTCGAAAATCTTCCAACTAGTGAGGATTTCTCAAATTCCATTATTTCATTTAACCTCATATTGTCTCCTAATAACACATTGCTTACCTCTGATTTGTGTTTGTTTCACTTCCTCCTTTTGTGAGGGTTCCTTGATCCTCTTGGTCCATTGCCACCAATTGCAAAAGCTTTGGTATTGGGGGCGGAGAGACTGCTCATTAAATCTTTCGTTAGGTTTTCCCTGATGAAACCATATCCCTAATAGCCATGAGTGCCTTCTTCAATGTACCTTGAGCAAAACCCTCCTGCCATCAAATCAAGAGGGGTTTCACCTTCTGTGGAAGATTTGATGCGATCATTACATTGAGGTGGGATTAAATTCCCTTCCTGCTCCATGAACCTAGCTTGATCACCATCATCAGGTAGGTGTCCGGCTGTAGCCATGCCTGGGGTTTTCTCATCCAACTTTTGATATCTAGAAAGATATGAGGGGGTTATCACCACCGATCTAGGAGTATATGAAGTCAAGTTGGGGTGCTGACAATTAGAAGTTAGCGTTGGCGTCAACTCGAAAAGGTCCATGTTGACATATAACCTCTTTTCATATTCGAACACAGGGAGAATGAGTGATAGGGGATCTAGGGTGATCTAGAAGTCCTTTGTGTCTGCCCATATCTATTGATCGCCGAAAGGATCCTTCGAATAATCCACAAGATCATCATCTATGAGCCCTAGAGGAGGAAGAGGCAGTAATTGAGTGCTCCAGGAGCCCATGTCCTCTAAACTCTAGGATTTGAGGAAACCTTAGGTGAGTTGAAGCTCCATTTGAAAAACCTTAGATGAAATGGTTCCTTTGATGTCCAAGTGGAACACAAAACCCTGGCCAAGGGAGCTGGTAATAGGAGGGCACATGTCAATTGGTCTGAAGTAGTTGATCTATGTATACAAAATCTAGACCAAATCCATGAAAAGAGACTCCATGAGAAGATTAAAAAATACATACACATAGACTAAGATAGGGCATATGCCAAGAATTTCTTTCAAATGTGAAGCACTAGATTTGGTTCCATTGTAACATGTATGTCATAGATGGATCTATTAAAATGCCAAAAAGTACGAGATCTACAATAAAAGGAGCTACCAAATTCCATGAAGAGTTTGGAGTCCCAATGGACTCATTCTACTTAAAGCACTTTAAATATTGAAACACATTATTATTTTGTTTTTAGATTTTAGTGAATATATTTTCTATATGTAAATATTTGAGATTTATTTATTTTATGGTTGAAATTTTATTAAATTTATTATAATTATAAAGTATGCTATTAACTTTCATGTAAACCAATTTTGTTTATAAAATATATATTAAAATAACTTTATTATTGAAATTTTATTAAATATATTCTAATTATAAAGTATCTTATTAACTTTCACTTAACTAATTTTATTTATAAAACTTATGAGAAGTCAAACACCTTTCTTTATTTCTTTATCCACAATAAGTCTATACTATTGAAATTTGAATATCCATTCATAATTAAGAAATGCTATATTAATACATACCTAATCAAATGAATAAAAATATTTTTAAAATACTCAATTAATCATGTTAATATTATAAAAACATCATTGAAACACAGAATTGATATTTATAATATGAAGAAAAACACAATTAAATACAATATTAATATTACTATTCTCCATAGAAAATAATATTAAAATATAAAATTGATATTACTAATATTTAAAAAATCTTCTACTTAACCATTGCCCATCATAATAAATAAATATACGAATAAAGAAACCATTCAAATACAAAACTGATGCTACCAATTTCTTAAAAAAATCTTAATAACTGCGATCATGAATGATTTTAGGCCATTTACACTTTGTTCATATGGATATACCTCCCCTCTCTGCACGATTTAATAATTATAAATTATTATACAATAACGCAAAGTGTAACGCTGCAATGGGGCCATCGAGTAGAACCAAAATATAGCCATGCCTGCCTTACAAGGTAATTCAAACGCTGCAATCAAAATAAATCTCAACTACAGAGTCACTGGAAGATATAGATATATAGTTTATTTCTAAACGAGCCCGAGGCTAATGATTGAATGGTGACGGGCTCGCCCACGTAGATTGCAGCCACAATACCAATGCTCATTCCCGGCATCCAAACATAGATTAGATTGTGTTTCGTGGTACTTCGAGACTTGTCTGTCTCTGTCTGTCTCTGAGCGTTCTTTCTGGTGCTTTGCCCCACTCAGTAAGTTCTCGACTTCTCTTAAATGTATAGTTCTATCCATTTATTTCCTATGCATTTTTGTTGAATTGCAGTCCCAAATAATTTTGGGTGGCCTACATGCGCAAGTATTTCTTCTGTTGAATATGGGCTCGGTTTAGTTCCTGAGCGTAATGATTGAATGGTGACGGTCTCACCCACGTAGATTGCAACCCCAATACCAATGCTCATTCCCGGCATCCAAACACATATTAGATTGTGTCTCGTGGTACTTTGAGATTTGTTGGTCTCTGTCTGTTTCTGAGCTTTCTGGCGCTTTGCCCCACTGAGTAAGTTCTCGACTTCTGTGAAATACACTGTTCTATCCCTTTCTTTCCTATGCATTTTTGTTGATTAGCAGTCCCAAATATGTTTGGGTCCTCTACATCCGCATGTTTTTCTTCTGTTGAATATGGGAACGGTTTAGTTTTATTTCTGTATTCCATTAATGCACTCTGTTACACCTAAATACAATAAATATATCAGTTTTGAAAACTTTCACGTCCGTTTGCTCAATGTACTTTGAAAAAACCCAACCCAGGATTAATTTCTGGCTAATGAATTAAGACCTGAATGGCCTGACAATGGCTCTGATAAATTTTAGTGCTGTTATCTTAATTATAATCTCTTGTGCAATTGCAAATGCACCACTTATGTCTCAGTCAGTTTGGGGTTTTGGCACCTGTTTGGAAGGGTGTAGTTGGTAACTTTTGTGGGTTGCAAGAAGCTTATATCTAGAGGGATTTCTCCAAGGTCTTTCATCTAGGCATATTTGCAGGCAGCTCAATTGGGTAAATTTGATGAACTCCACCCAACTAGATAAATTCTCATCTTCCTACTGGCATTCCCTTTTGCACAAGTGGCCTTTCGGTTCAGTACCGTGCCCTACCCACACAAGAAGAAGATGATGATGATTTGAAGCCATGCCAGCCTTATAAAATTTCGAGTCTTGGCCAGACGGTGAATCTCAAGGAACCCATTTAGCATAATAATCGGTTTTGTTCATTTTAAAATGTTTGGAAATAATGTCAGAATAAGCTAGGGGATCTAAGGATTGAGCATCCTCAATCAATAGTGCATCCTAATATGGGAGTTGATGGCGTATCTCATCATGCCACATAGTACAATGCTCAAAAACAGATTTACAGATGATTTTCTAAAGAATGAATAAGGCTGAAATCCTCAAACAGTGCCAGACCCCTCTCAAGGTAAAACAAATCAGGGACCCACAATCACCAAACAAAGCAACTCACTGAAAAACCCTACCCTAAAACAAGATTGAATACCGATCCTGCAAATACCTCCAGTTACCCCTCATATTGTATCAGGACGTTTCTCAGTTTGAAGACTCTGCCCAAGCAGACTGTGTTGGAGTATTATTGATTTCAGAGTCTTACTTGTGGTTTTCATCACAGATGTTAGAGGCTCACTGGTTGATATTGATGGAGCATTTGATGGACTAGGGGCGTATTATGGTGCACATTTTCATAGAATTGGTTCCCTTGCGAGAGTTTATCTGTTGACTATCTAGGTGGGTGCTGAGGCATTCTAGTGGAAGTTGTGTGATAGCACATTTGTTCTATCTTTATGATTGCCCCTAGCGCCTAGCTTGGAGATTGTACTATCATTTGGTTGATGTTGTTTGAGTGCCTTGGTTAGAGGGGATTTATTTTCCCCATCCAGTGGTCGTGGATGACTTTCATGTTGGTTATGGAGTACCCTAGGTCAAATGTGCATTTTAGCATTTGTGATGGCATATTTAGAGTATTGACTCATCATTTGGAGAGAGTGCTCCACCTTGGCAGATTTTCTATGTTGATCTAACCCATTCCAATGGGTAAATGTTGATGATATGTAATGAGGCTTGGCTCTATTGGAGGAATGCCCTAGCACTTGTGGGGTTACTTGGCATTGGGATATCATCTTAGCATTCTCGGCTTTTGGTTCTAGGAGGGTGCTCTTCACATGCACACATTTCTAGATAGAGTAGCCCTCTCAATGACTACGTTGATGGATATTTTGTGATGTTTTGCATTGATGGATGGACGTCCTAGCTCATTTGGACCTTTTAGGCCTTGGGACATGTTCTTTTTGGGGTTGACCACTCTTTTAGATAGAGTGATCGAGGTCTAACCACTACATATTGTTGATTTGTTGGGGTTGTCCCCTTTATTCTTGGATCTCAATGACCTTGCATATGGATCTATGCTTATGCATTACTTTATTCTTCCTTCATTTATGGATCTTGGATTTTGGCGCATTCGTTGATGATTTGACCGCTTGGAGGACAAGTTTGTTGACCTCTTTGAGGAGACGTCCTAACCATTGGGCTAATTTTAGCATATAGTTAGCATTTATGGAGCTTCACTTCATCCTTAGTGGGACGATCCATGTATTTGAGGTACTCTAGCCCATTTTTTGAGGTTATGTAGTGGAGCGCTCCTCTTGGAGGAGATATGTGTGGACCGTTGGTGCATCTCACATGGTCAAACTTCCTTATCTTGGAGAGATGCCCTTCATGAGATGGAGACATGTGGCATCCCCATTTCTCTTCTATCGTTTGTTTATCTATTCTTGACTTGTCCCACCAGGGATTGGTTAGAAGATAGTGTTTGTTTATGTTTTTCTAGGAGAGATGTAGGATCTCACACTTGGATATTATTATTTTATTTGAGGAGGTTTTGAGCTTGGAATCTATATAAAAGAAGCTCCTCCTATTGTATTGGTTGTTGAAAGTTTGTGGAAACATTAGAGGCTATTGATTGGGTTTATTGAAGGTTATTTGGTGTTTGAGACATATGTATTTGGATGTAATTTGCTGAAGACAAATGCTGAAAATTGATTTCATCAAATGTGTTATAAAGGGCTGAATCCAGGTAACATTTTTCCTTGTTTAGAAGAGTTTATTTGTGGCTTATTTCCCTTCTAAGTTCTTTGTGTTAAATGATATAAAATCAAGGCCCCATTGTTGGAAGGGCGCTTCCAACAATTAAAGCATCACATCATCCATTCATCAAATCATTAGCATCAATGATTATTATAAATGTGATTGCAATAATACCACATATACTGTTGTTGTTACAGAATAGTGAGGACAGCAGATTTATATCATTTATCAGTGATCATCAGTACATTTTATCAACCGTGAAACAGTGATCAAATCTGTGTTTGAAGTGTGAGATTTTATCATGCAAAGAGTGATTGATCCATGTGCCAACAATACTTAGGAAAATAATGAAGATGCCAGTTTTCAAAGAACTTTGCCAATGTATGTTTTGAACAGATTATAACCAAGTATACAGTGATCTTCCAACAGCATTTAGATATGATTGTGTGTGTTTATTTCAGATCTAAGAGACATCACACTACTGCAGAGAAAATATCAGCATGTAAACCCTCGAAGGAGTCTCCAAACACAAGAAACTTTAGCACAATAGCACAATATACTAGGTCGTTTTACAATTTCTAGCATCCATTTCTCTAAGGGTTTGCTGAAGAAATCAAATGAGCCCAAACGTTGCCAAGCAATGATGTAATCAAGACCAAATTTAGATCATTATGTAGATCAATAAATCCTTGTCATGAGTGCTAGAAAAGTGACATAAAGAGATGTCCTATGCATTCAAGTGTTTGGGTGAGTAATAAGAAGGTTATTATGCCATTAGACATGCAACATTCACCATAAATCATTCAAGATCAGAAATGTAAACTCCAAACCATGGACTCCAAACGTTGGACGTCATGCTTTAAGAATGGAATTTAATGCCCAAAAATGCAAGTCGTTTTGTCTAATGGATGGAGAGTTTCATCCTTGAGGGCATTGATTTGCTTATTTAAGGTGCGTGGAATATGAGAGTACCCCAACGTTTGTATTTACCCTTGTCAAAGGAGTAAAGATAAAGTCTAGCTACGAGCCACAAATTCCAAACATAAACAATAATAACTCAAATGGAAATGATAGAAAATAGGGCACCTTAGAGTTATCTTGTTTAATGAGGGTTAGATCCAAAGATTATGCAATGTAAACAAGATCTATACCATGCTTATGCCAACTAAAAAAATATAACATGAAAATACTAGTAAGCATGAGAAAGATCTAAGTGATGTGGGATAAAGAACTTTAAACAAACTTAGATCTAGCAATCTAGTTAAAAAAAGATCAAGCAATGAAAGCCCTAGATTCCAAAAATAAACAAAAGTGAAACGGAAAAAGGAAGTTTTGGGTTTTTTGGTTGAAGAAATCAATAGACTAGTGCCTAAAAAGGGCTATGGGGTCCCTTCACAATTCTAGGTGAAGTCTTGGTTAAGGATGGGATAATGTTGAGGGCACTAGAAGGATTGCCTCTCAAGCATTGGCTAGGGATAAGTAGGCTTCTTCAAGAATGGATGGGGGGATGGTCTTCTAGGAATCCAATCCAAGTACTATCAAGGTGATCTTAAGGTTTGGCCAAGGCAAGAGGCAAGAGCCCTAGGACATCCTACCTCAATGCAAAGGGAACAAAACACTGATGGTCATAGGGAATAAGGTAAGAAACTATACCTTGATTGCCCTCCCAAGTGGAGCAAGGTGCCCTTCTTTGGCCTTGTAGTAGCTTTGTCCTCCAACAAACCTGAAAAATATTCTAACTAGCCCTTGAAAAATATCTTAGAACAACACTTAGAAAAATATAGATGCACAAAAACTTTGTAGGCATGCTTTCTCAATAATCTCCAACAATTGAAAATGAGAGAGGCATCCTCATTATATAGATAAGGATCCTTCTCAATGCAAGGTGCTAATACAATGTGAAAGTTCAAAACCCTGAGCCAAATATAATGTGTGGGCATAAAATCACCCTCACAATCCTCCAATACAAGAGTGCCTCACTAAAAGGTGGTCAAAAGTGTAACAAATGGTCACACGTGTGGTCCAGAAGGGCTAGGACAAGTGCGCCCTCCCAAAAATATGCCAATGTCCATCAAATGAGTGAATATGTGGTCAACAAAAGGCCTAAAGACATAGGGCACTCCTCCAACTAACCCCCAAAAGTGAGGAAGGGGTCATCTCATGGTAACAACCTCTCAACAAACATGATGTCATGCCACATGTGTGGGATGTCCAAGGTGAGCAGCTAATGTGAAGTGGCATGTGTGGCTCCTCAACTAGGGTGCTCCTCAATAAAGTAGTGTGGTCAAAGCCCCAACAACCTGTAAATGCTTTAACAACCTATGACCATGTGTAACCACCTCCTAGAAGCCCTCAACAACCTCAACCAACCTCCCACGTGTGGTCCAAGAAGAAGTGATCAAGCATGCATGTGAGTGAAGGCGTCTAACTGGGCAAGGGGGCCATCTTTGAGTGGTCCATGTGGCAGTTGTGATGATGTGGCATCCCTATCATTTCCCGATGTACTATCACGGATCTCGAGGCATGTTACACTGATCCCAATGCAAGTACACGAATCCCAAGAAAAACGACATGGATCCCAATGTTTGTAGAAATGGACAAATACAAGTACATGGATCCCAAGGTAGCATCACAGATCCCAATGCAGTGTCATAGATCTCAAGGCATGGTACACGGATCCCAATGCAAGGCATCCACTTGAAGTGGTGGGTCCAACTTCTTTGCAAGCCATTAGGTGATGCACACTCAATGATTTCTCTTAACACGACATAATAAGAAAGGTTAGTTTTAGAATTTGCCTAAGTTTTACCAAGGGGGAGCATCATTAACCCTTATACATGTGACTAGTCCTAGAACAATGAGTATTTCCTAAGCCCCTAGGTAAAAAGTAGGTGATGTGATGAATAACTATGGAAAGGGGAAGGGAAAAACTTCATGTGATGACCCTCAAAGTCATTTAATATGTTTCATGGGTCTTGTAACTTTATTCAATTAGCTTTCATGAGCTAGGATTTGTATGGAATGCCTTTTAAGAGGGAGCTTCAACATTGAGTTACCTTTCCTCGACACTGTTTCTTACTACTCCCTTTTGCCTTTTTTTTATATGTTCATTTTATTGAACAAATCCCTTTTTCTTTAGGTATTCATAGACAAGCATGGGACTAGGGGCATCGGCCTCATAGCGTGGTGGCATTGCTCAAGCTTTAATATTTTGGCTTATAACTTTATTAGCTCTTCACCTATGGCCTTTTTGGCTTTCTTGACTTAGGCTTTCTCAATTAGACCTTTTCGGTGACATTTGATAATTCAAACATGACTGGGAATAGATTTTTTATGGATAGAATGGAGTGAAATGGGGAAAATGAAAAGTGTTAAGTATGGTTAGGATGTGGAAAGCGCTACCTCAATCAGTTTCCTAGTAGTACAAACTAACTTGAGAAATCATGACACCTCTAAAGGAAAATGATGGTCCTCCATGGTACGACGAGGAAAATAATAAAACTATGAATGTTATGTAGTGTTATCATATCTCATTTCAGTGTTTACCACTTTCATGAATAACTCAAAACTTATAGCACCACATCCAAGTGCTAAACCAATGTATGGAATATCAAATAGAGCACATTGAAACCATAATGTACCAACTAAGTGCATTTGTCATTTGAGGAGTGAGGGAGGAGCTCTAATATACCACGATGGAGCTAGCACAATGACATATCTGAAGGAGAAAATGAGAAGACTGTTTGAGTTTGGAGAATATGAGCAAGAGAACTCATGCAATCAACAACACAACACCCTTGTGAAGGTGCTTCTGAAGTAGTCACCCCTTGGTGGGTAACAATAAGCCTGCGGTCATTATGTGTAATGTCCTTTTAGAACTCCGGAGAGGCTTAGTAGTCCTAAACAACCACAGGATTGTCATTTGAGGAGTGAGGGAGGAGCTCTAATATACCACGATGGAGCTAGCACAATGACATATCTGAAGGAGAAAATGAGAAGACTGTTTGAGTTTGGAGAATATGAGCAAGAGAACTCATGCAATCAACAACACAACACCCTTGTGAGGGTGCCATTGAAGTAGTCATCCCTTGTAGGTAACAATAAGCACGGTCATTATGTGTAATGTCCCTTTTCGAACAGGAGCTCCAGAGAGGAGGCTTAGTAGTCTAAACAACCCCGTTAGACTATAGCCATGGCCATACAGGGGTAAACAGGGTTACTAGAGGTCACTTCAGTCGAGGGTGTTTAATTCGAAAGTGACATTGAACTAAAAGTGGCTAAAAGCGCTTTTAAGCCAAAGTGAGCTAAAAATAGAGCAAGTGAGCTAAAAACAGGTCAACAACGAATTAGGGTTTTGGGCAGCTATAAGAAAAGGTAAAGCAACCTAATTCATTATTATGAAGAATTGGACTTGACAGTTGATGAGAGAGGTGCATCTCAGGAGAGAGCTTTGTGGATTCCAGGAGGAAGACACCCAGAGGCTGATTTCGGTGTTGAAAGACACACCCTAGTCACCGGGAAGATCATTTGGATCTTCCATCGTACTTCAACAAAAGTTATCTAGTTTGCAGCAGTGAGGGTGCACTTGTCCAGGTAGAGGGCACAACTACTGAGCATCAGATTGATTCGACTTGTCCCAATCAAGGAGAATCCAGTGATTCCCCTCTGACCCAGTTGAGAGGAGGGTAGGACGCTTCTATTTCCCGGTTTCTCGTCAGATTTTGACGGAGAAATCATCTTGGGCACATTTCTCAGCCATTGAGGGTGCGACAGTTGGGGAGGACACATTTGGGGTTCTCGAGAGATCATCAGATCAGATCCAGGGAAATCCTTTTGACCCATTTTAGAGGAGCCCAGGGTGCTCAGTTTGAGACCCTTATCAACCGATTCCGACGGAGGAATCACTAGGGCGCAGTTTCCAACAACAGTGGGGGCACATTTCTCCAGGGGGATCCATCCGGGGTCCAGATACATCAACATAGGGCCGATTGTCAGGCTGCTAGTCACCAGGACTGAGTGAGAGGGTAGGGTGCAATATTTGGGACATTTTCCAGTCAGATTCGAGGTGTGTAGCCACCAGGGCGCACAATCCAGTTCCACAGCAGTTGCCGTGGGAGTTGCCGTAGCGCACAACAGATCATCCAACTCACATCCTATCCAACATTACTCTTCTATCATCCGTGTATCATCTTTCTAGTTTACTTCTTTATTCTATTTCGGCTAAGATCCATTTAGATATGATCTAGCCAAATGATTCTCTATTTTCAGCCGCATACGACATTGTAACCAACAAAAAACTCATAATATATGATTTACAGTCTTTTGTGTCATTATCTATTTGTATGCTTATTCATATGCTGTAAACACCTTATTTATCTACACACACATGCGGAAAACACCAAGCATGTTAAAACCCGCAGCTTAAACGCATCCAGAAACCCCCAGTGTATCAGATCAGACAGTAGACACAACAGTTTAGCAGTTTTCCTAGACTAGTTGGATATTACATTATGCATCACAGTTTCTAGAGAAGAAGAAGGGTAAAGAGGAGCAGTAGCAGAAGCAGGTAGCAACCTCTACAGAAACCCAAATGAACGAGTTTGCTATCAAGTTCGAGAAGGATTTTTCATTGGTATCTTGCCTTTTTACTAGCACGGTTCTGAGGAATGCATGGTATGTGGACAGTGGGGCATCTCGACATATGACATCAACTCGATAACTATTTTCTAGTTTGAAGAAGTAGGACTCAGGAGTACAGGTTGAGCTTGGTGATGATGCCAAGTACCTAGTAGCAATAGTTGGTACTATTCCCTTCCAGCTTGAGTTAGGTAATTTTTAAGATTTTGATGATGTCTTGTTTATACCAGGTCTCAGGAAGAATTTTCTTTCAGTTTCAGTTATGGAAGATAAGGGCTTCATAGTGGAGTTCAAGAACTAGCAAGTCCTCATCAAATCGAAGGAATCTAGCCCAGATACAACGTAGGTAATAGGGGTTAGAGAAGGTAATTTGTACAGGTTGTAAGGTAAACTTGTTCAAGCCTTGTTGTGTGACAGTGATAACTTATGTGAGTTGTGGCACAAGAGGATGGTGCACTTGCATCGCATGGCATTGCCTTTTCTGAGGGAGATAGTCACAGGTCTTCTAGAGTTCAATATTGAGCAGCATGGTGTATGCAGAGGGTGAATGCTTGGCAAGCATGCCAAGGCTACTTTCCCAAGCAGTGAGCCTAGGTCTAAGAAGATTCTAGACCTAGTGATAGAGGATGAGCAATGTTATCACAGAATCTAGCATTTGTGCAAAGCCTTCACAAGATGCTAAACTTGCATAACAATTGGAAGTAATTGCCACTGTCACCTAGGCAAGTCCTTCCCTCGTTTTAGTGATGGAAATAGATCCAACACTAAGGAGGCTTCCTTTGTGACCTCAAGGGATCCAATAGAAAGCTAAGGACAAGTCTACGCCTCCCTATATTGGTCACTTGATGAGATAGGCTAGGTTAAGGGCAAAATCAAGGAGAAGACGAGACAATTGATCAATTGATTATGTTTGAAGTATTCAATGTTTCCCAACGATTATCGAGTCTAATCAATGTAAATTAATCCCTAGAACACTAACTATCAAGTGAAAAGAGTTGTTGTAATGAAATTGGCAGCAAAAGACAATGTTATATCAACAAAGTATGTTTTGTAACAGAAGTAAGAAATCAGCTCTTAAAATTTTCAAATAAATTCCTAAAATAGAGCTCTTAAGGAGTAGAATAAGATCCAAGTGTCAAACAATGATTTCAGCCTTCTTAAACCATGACATTAAGTAAGTTATCAGAAATATGGGTAAGCCCTAATGGATGTAACAAACTCCATGACAGCAGCAAGGAAACTTGCTTCAATCTAACAATACAACCATGAAGATTATGCCCAATTTCAAGTAGAATGTTGTCAAGTTGTTGGACAATGATTATATGGGTGAGTTGTTAAAACTAGTCAATTAGATGCAATTTGCTCAAGCCCTAATGGCTGTAGAAAACATTTACAACAGCAGCAAATTAATGACTTATTATGCCAAGCGTTGAGTTAGAAAGAGCATGAGAATAACGTTAGACACCTATATTATCAAGTTGCTTTGAGACAAAGAGAGTCTTAGCTAAGCTAGGGTTTAGTCATCACTTGCAAACATAGAGACTAGTGCCATTTTCTTCTTCTTTGAGCAAATGGAGTCAATGCAATCACCATAAAGGAGGCTAAATGCAAGAGAAGATGTGAAGGTTTGGAGCCCTAGGATTATCCCCTCATAAGCCTAGGTCAAACCTCAAAGGAAAAGAACCTAAGGTTTATCCTCTTATAAACCCTATGTGTCGTCCCACTTCTTTTCTAGCATCTAGCAAGGATATTTGATGGAATTAGGCTAAACCCTAAAGTTTATCCTCTTGTAAACTCTAGATTTTATCCTCAAAGACAAGGTTAAGGGGATGTCCTCTCACAATCCCTAATCTTATCCTTGTATGCTTCAACAAATTAAGGTAGATGCAACAAGGGAAGTGGATAACCACTCTTAATCCTTCCTTAGGGTTTGACAAATATTCAAGGAAAACAATGATAACATGTAAATATTACCTCTCTAATAGAACATTCATCAAAATACACCAAGAAATAACACTTAAACTTGCAAGAAGTACTTACTAGTCAAGTCGCTATCATGAGGAAACCCTAATTTCATGAAGAATCCACCAAAATCATTCCAATAGTGCGCATAAGAGATCCATAGCGAAACAAGAGAGGGAGAAGACAAGTAGTAGTGATGAATCGCAAGTATGAGTTATGATTTGGCTAGGAGGTACCACTAGCCTCTTTATATGAGGCAACCCTAGTGCTAAAGCTCCTCAAAATACAAGTTCATGATACAAGTGCGATAGGTCTAGGCGGACCCCTCAAGTAGCCTCAAACAATAGAGAAACATGCTATTACACCAAAATATGCCCTCCTAGGTCACACGTGTGGGTGATGTCATGGTCCAAGAAGGTGTAGGAGGCCTTCAAAGGCCATGTCTCGTCATCAAATGGTGAGCAAGGTGAAGTGTCGTGTCTCCTCATCAAAAGGTCATGTCAAGTGCCCCAAATCATCAACCAAGGGTGCCCTAATGATGGGGTTGGCCCCACCATCATCATGATCATCATATGTGTGATATCATCCACAAAATGCTCGATGCCTAAGGTGTAAAGCTCATCGTCCAAGGTGAAAAGAGGGATCATCACCTCTCCAAGGGATGCCCAATCATCTCCAAGTGTAACATCCTCCAATCAAGTGCTATCATACTGTGGGTACACTGTCCAAAGGTGTGGGATTTCTGCCCATTTGTCAACCAATATGACCATATTTGCTATATGAGAGCTCATCTGTCCAGGGTCCAGGAGGTGTGAGAGAATATGTCTGAATGTGTCAAGTCATTAGGTGACCCAACGCTCTGCATTGCACGTGTCATATCTTGTATAAAATGCACAACGTCCTGGGTGAAAGCATGGCACCTTCTCCAAAGGAGCATGTCAGGCGCACCCAAGTCAGTCAAAGTCATAGAATCAAGTAAAACCAACAATCACAAGGTTCAAGAGTCCTTAGAAACATACAAAGTAGGCTATCACTTAATACAGGAGCCACATAAGCAATTCTCATTACATATCCCTTTCAAACTTCACATTAGCTCAAGACTTTATGCAATTTGGCAAGTTTAGGTATATCATTCTTTCCTTTTTATCATTTTTAATAGCAGCTGCATCAACCTCAACATTCTATCCCTTTTTCTCATAGAAGAATGAACCATGAGCCTTTTTGGTGTACATGTAACAACCATACTAAAGTTTATTACATTGCGGAAGGCCCGAGGATGGAAAATATTAAGTATGTGGGGAACGATATGTTACCCTTATCAAAGCCTCCTAGTAGTACCCCTTTTCCCCAAGAGTGACAACATGGGACTAGGACACTAATGATGGCCACCAAAGTGAAACAAGGCAAAAATAATAACTTCTTGAGCTTATGATCCATTATCCAACTTCAACCCATGATCCTCACTCACATGCCAAATGTATTAAATATGACACTTTATATGAAACAAGGACTAATGTACCTCATAATGTGTCGAACAACCCTCTTCCAATGAACCATGCTGATCGAGTGTGATGAGCTGTGATGATGAAGAGTGAGGCATTTGAAGGGATGATAGGCTACTGCTTGTGAGAACACTGGTCATCATCATCATCGAGATCACTGTCTTCATTGTGGGCCATGAGACATGATCTCCTCTAGTTTCCCCTAGGTGAGAGGGGGTAACAAGCAAGAAGCTTCAAAGGTTGATCCTGGGTCACCAATGATTTCCAGAGAAAGACAACAATCTTCAGGTGAAGGGGAGGAGACAATATCCCCTTCCACTTCTGTTAGGAGATCTCGATGGTTCACTCAGACATTGAGGGATGCTCATGAGCATGTTGAGACTCCTAGGAGCATATTTAGAGACAACATACCTCCAAAGAAGTTTCCAAACTAAATGACATTATTGAACAACATTCTAGATTCTGAGCCTTCCAATTTTTAGGAGGAAACAGATCGACAAGTATGGCGGGATGCCATGGTGGAGGAGTACACTTCCATCATTAAGAATGATGTTTGGGACGTAGTGCCAAGAACGGAGGGGAAGTCAGTTGTGAGTTCTAGGTGGCTCTATAGGATCACGCATGTTGCAGATGGCAACATTGAGAAGTTCAAAGGGAGGTTTGTGGCGAGAGGGTTCTCCTAGAGAGAGGGAGTGGACTACGAGGAGACATTTTCTTCAGTCGCCAGGTACACTTCCATTAGAGAAGTTATGTCCTTGGTTTCATTAATGGGATGGAGGATACATCAGATAGATGTGAAGACAACTTCCCTTAATGGGATCATTGAGGGACAAGTGTGCATAGAGAAACCTCGGGGCTTTGAAGTATGTGGGAAGGAATCCCAAGTTTGTTTTGCCGTGAACAATTTGAGTTAGTTCATGGTGGAGCCAAAGCAGGAGTGTTGGGTAGCAACAAAACGTGTGCTCAGGTACTTGAGGGGAACAATGGAGTATAGTCTAAGATATCTTGGAGGTGGTGAAGTGAAGTTGTAGGGGTATTCTAACTCATATTGGGTAGGAAGTGCAACAGACAGGAAGAGCACCTTAGGGTGCTACTTTAGCTTGGGATCAGTGACGGTATCCTAGTTCAACAGCAAGCAGACTTTCGTGGCACTTAGCTTAGTAGAGAGCAAATACCACTTCATACGAGACAATATTAAGATAGGGGCAGTGGAACTCCAGTATATCCCCATGGATTAGCAGGTAGCTGATATTTTGACCAAGCCCTTGGTAAAAGGGAAGTTTGAGGCATTCAGAGACAGACTTGGATTGGTGCATAATTCCTTCCTTGCTATGAGGGAGTGTTGAGAATTATAGCTCGGACATGAACTTTCACACAAGTTCAGTGTGAACATGCGAGAAGTAGTTCGAGATATTTTTGAAAAGTAATTCTATTTTCAAAAAGTAATTCTATTTTAAAAAAGTAATTCTATTTTGTAAATCACTTTAGTTAAAAAGTGAAAGTCTTATTTTTAGTAGTTGAGTCTAAAAAGTGTATTTCATGCATGCATGACTTGTACTAGGAGTAATCTCTAAAATAGATTAGACTTTCGGTCTTAGCTAAAAATATAAGGAAAGGTCAAGATAGAGAGTTCACACACACAAGAACAATTGAGTAGGTTGAGCGACTGAGAGAGAGAGAGAGTAGCTAGTAGGAAAGAGACATTTCTAGGTAGTGAGTACAATGCGTATAGGGATTCCTACAATCATATGGACATGACCGTACAGACCTGTATAGTCGTATGGATAGCTACCATATAGTCGGCAATACGACACCCCATGCTTATATGGTGTAGGGGAATGATAATAATCCTCATTACATTCATTTACAATATTTTGTTGACCATGGTTACAATATCTTTTTTCATAATCATTTATAAAAGCTACAAACCACTCATAGTCTTTCTTCATTTGAACCAACAAAGGATCCTTTCCTTCATTCTCTAAAGATGATACATCATGATTGTATTTTGAAAGGATTTCATTTACAAGATCCAGATGATCAGGATTACAATATTTTGTTGGAAAATCATCAATAAATTCTACAAAGCTTTTCTGATCATTTTCTATTTGCACCAACAAGGGATCCTTTTCTTCAAAGAAAGCCATACTTCAATTCTTCAAAGGAGACCAAATCTGCAAATGAAATCAACAATGTACATCTCCATACCTTATACCAAATTGGAGAGCTTGTGGAGTCACCAAGGTGAAATTGATGCCTTCAAGAGTTGCTTGCTTCACCTCACAAGCAACTAGTCTTCAAAAATCTGCAAGGAAAAAGGGCTTCTTCCCTTCAATGGAGTCACCAAGATGAGATGAATTTTCTATATGAACCTTCATCCAAGTCTTCAAGAAGCATGATCTTCAAATTTCTCGGGAATTGGACTTTATCCCCGACAATGGGGCCAAAATGTTACCACACAAACTAGCACTTTTAGCTTAAGGTCCCGAAGATAGGTGCTAACCTTGTGGAACTCGGGAGGTTGGCCACTGTCACCTCACCAACTCTCCCCCGCACTTCAGACTCGGGAAAATTTTCGTAGTCGAGGGGGGCTTCCTTATAGGTTAACTAGGCTCACTTCGTGTAGTAGGAGTGGGAGTAAAGAGAACCTAGCCACAATTGTGATGGAAAAAAAGATGTAAATGTAAAATATGGGTTTGGGGTGATGAATGAATGGGAGACTAGTGCCTATCCTGCTTGGGCTATGGGGTCACTTAATTTAGCTCAATCGTTGTTCATGCATCTTTAGTGCTTGAAGTCACCGACACCATGAAGGATTGCTAGATGAGCTTCAAACTTAGATACTTGTTACACTACAAGGTTTTTAGTGAAGACTAATATGAAATTAGACTTAACCTAAGTACTACAACAAAAGTATTCTAATTAGCACAAAGAAAAGGAGAGAATCCTAAAAATTCTATTCCCTAAACAATGATTTAAACCAAGACAATGACAAAAAATATGAGATAGGCAACCTCCATTACCTCACATGCATTTGATTAATGTCATAGTAGCTCTTTTCTTTCTAGAAACATGCAATGTACAAGCTATCTTCCTAATACCCTTTGTTAACCCTCCCATGCCTAGGGGTAACTGGAGGAGATCATGTCTCGAGGCCCACAATGGAGAAAATGATCTACACCATGATGATGATGATGATCAACATGTCCAGATATGGCAGCCCAACATCCCCCCTAATATGCCTCCTAGTTGCATCAACCAAGGCTCATCACATTCAAGCAGCCCAGGATATGGGGCATGGTAAGCCAGTGTCACCATAAGGTATGGTTAGTCCTTTTTTCATGCAAGGTGTTGTGTTTAATTTATTAGGCATGTGGACAAGGATCATTGGTTGAAGTTGGATAGTGGATCACTTGCTTGAGAAATTGTCTTGGTTGCCTTGTTTCACCTTGGTGGTTAGCTTCTGTGCCTAGTCCCATGTTGTC
>SNQJ01S0173614.1:0-20320 GCA_010110895.2 Picea sitchensis | reverse complement strand
GAAGACTTGCAGGAGAAACAAATGACTTCAACGCCTCTCTTTGTTGACAATACTTCTGCAATACAATTGGCCAAAAATCCTAAATTCCATGATCGAACCAAACATATCAACACCAAATATCATTTGATTCGACATCATGTTGACGCCAAAACCGTTCATCTCAATCATTGTTCCACTTCAGAGGAAATTGCGGACATCTTTACTAAAGCTTTGGGTCGAGAGAAATTTGAAAAATTTAGAATGATGCTTGGGATGACAAATGTACCTTCGGATTAAGGGGGGAATGTTAACTAATCCATTACCGTTAACTAATCCGACGGTTCAACTAATAGACGGTTCAACTAATCGACGGTTCAACTAACTATTTACAACTGCTTGTCCGCATCCGCCTATAAATAATGTATCCGCATCCATTTTTTGAATAAGAAAGATTGATTTGTGTTCTCTGTGTTCTGTGTATATTATGGAGTTTATTTGGCCTATTACACAAACAAAGGATTACCTTAAGACAAAGGAAGATGATACCCAACTTCTTCCAACCAAACATTCTCATTTACGATTGACAT
The DNA here is from genome assembly GCA_010110895.2 of Picea sitchensis. Classification (NCBI taxonomy): domain Eukaryota; kingdom Viridiplantae; phylum Streptophyta; class Pinopsida; order Pinales; family Pinaceae; genus Picea; species Picea sitchensis. The sequence continues at coordinate 19,754 of SNQJ01S0173614.1, read as the reverse complement.
GGATATCATGCTCAGACTTCTCACTACTAAAAATATATGGGTATGCTTGCCTCTTCTAGAATTGAAGCTTGCGTCTACAACTACTAATGCTAGTTAGACTAACGAGGAAATAAAGACACTATAATAGATCCGTGAGATGCAGAATCTGGGCTTACAGAGTCGGATGCGGGAGTGAAATTCGCAGGTCTCCCTGCATCGACATCTATGAAAGCCGATTGTGTGGGCTGGATGGTAGGTCTCCCACTATAATCTTTAAACGATTTTTCCAACTCAACATTTCATGTCTCTCCTATGGATCTCCAATAAAAGTATTTGAAAGCCTCGACACAAATAATTGAAACAATACACAGAATTTCTAAAAACAACTTGAATCATGGAAAAATACACAGGATTGATGACAACAACCTACCGAATAAATGTTTGTGAAGACTGTTATTTGACATGAAATCGTATACGAGAAAGCATTCATGCCCTCGTGTGCAACATCCGAGTAAACGAACAAGGTTAAGGTGACAGACGCTGGTGAGTACCTTCACTTCTGTCAAAATCTCCGCCCCAGGTTAGGTTGGGTAGTCTGCATTTCATTTAATTTCTTAACGGTGACATCTGTGCCATCCAGAAGTTTTCCGTGTTCATAGATTAAATCACAAGAATTAATCTGAAAACTTCCCTTACATTTGGACAAAACCATCAAATCCACCAGTGACCAGTGAAAGTTGAAACGCCCACTGCCCCACAGTAAAAAGCTGAATTGCCAAGATAATTCCGACTAATGTAGTCCTCCCACTGTCGTGGCATAAAAGTGTAAATTAAACCTCTGCACTTTATTTCTCTTCTGTTAATACTTTGATTTTTGTTAATCACTTTGTGGTGGCAATCAGTTAGTTATGAAAGTAATTTTTAAATATGGTTAGATAAATGTGAAAAGATAAACACATAAACTTTTTAAATATGATTAGATAAATGTGAAAAAATAAACACATAAAAGGATGTCTTAATAATATCTAGGAAATTAATGATTGAAATCACAGTCATTTATTTTGTGTGACGACTAACAATATTCTAGCCATATTTAATCCTGTCCATAGAAAACTTATTAAGCACTAAACACCTATTAAATGTGCCCATTGTCAATAGATATACGTCTTTCTGCATAAATACGCCTTTTAACGTAATTATAATTTTATTACAAGTTTTAAAATACTCAGTAAAGTAAAATAAAGCCACACAGATTTTCCACAATACATGAAAAGAGAAGTATTATATTATTATTTTTTTAAATGATGTGTAAAGCCGAAAAAAAAATGTTTTTCAAATATAAAAAGAAGTGAAAAAGATTTCTTCACACTAGTTTTAATGGGAAAGAAATATTTCGAGATGGAAAAGAAAGTGTTGGAAAAGAAAACATTTTATTTTCTTTGTAATAAAGAAATTGTTAATGGTTTGGAAGTGTTATTGAAGGTTTTGGAATTATTTTTTTTTGTATTGAGATTCACGATCTTAATATGAAGGTGTTGTTATTTTGTTAGAATTAGCTACTCTAACAAATGATAGGAGAATATGGAAAACAAATGGTGATGAGATTTATTTTGGAATTTATAAAGAGAGTTGCAAAGAGATAAGAAGTTATGTGAATCCAAGAAGCATATTCCAACCAGACCAACAAATCCAAAGAGTCGTCATGGAGCAAGCAAATAGTCTACAAGAAAGAAAATCGAAAGAGTCGTCATTGAGAAAATAGTCTACAAGAAAGAAAATCCTACAAAAAAGAAAATTGAGGCTTCCAGGGAGAAGATGTCACAAGACAAGAGTATTTCCTCTTCTATTGTTGAAGACGAGTATTGCCTCTTCTATTGTTGAAGAGCAAGAATCATTGTTGCCTCTTCTATTGTTGAAGAACAAGAATTATTGACGCTGAGCCATTTTATGAACAACGTTTCCGCATTATTGAGCACTAAAACTACATGAAGAAAGTCGCAAAGAAGAAAGATGGGTAAAGACATGCAACAAAATATAACTAAATTTTAAATTTTTGTTTTTTTCATTCATCAACAAATACATTTTTCATTCACCAGCAAATATAAGAAGAAATGAATTGTTGTAATTTGAGGGGTGCATGTTCGGTTGTACCTGAAAGTCCAGTAATTTTTTTGATCTAAGTATTTTGGTCCCATTTGTAAGAAGTTTTGAGCTTTGCTATAGGCAAGATTTGTTCCCCATGTTCAGTAAGCCTTGATTGAATCAGGCCTACATAGGTCAGCATCTGATCATGTAGCATGTATCCTTGGTTTCAAGCAACATGAAGCGCTGGCCATGATACATCACAACTATCCCTGGTCTCGAGTAGCTTGAAGCGCTGGCCAGAAGGAATGTGGTATAAAGTCCACTTTGGTAGAGGAATGTGGTATGAAGTCCAGTTTGGTAAAGGAATGTGGTATGAAGTCCACATGGTAGATACAAGGGTGTCTACTCGTATGCTAAATTGATGATTGTATCAGAGAATTTGAATCTTCAATTAATAAGGGAAAGTTGAGATATTAATCTCAGAGTCAGGACCAAGTTTTGTTTAAGGGGGAGTGTGATGTCTATTGCATTTTTGCATTGGATGTTGTTGATAGGAAAAATTGCATTGGTGATAGTGATAGTTTTTCCCGGATGTAATTAAGGGGGAGTGTTAAGGAAAATACCTAATTACATCCTTAACTAGTTACTTAGATAGTTTACCGTTACAGGAGTTGGTAATGTATTGTAACGATATTGTGTAACAATACATGTTCATATTAATAGAATACACATCAATAATGTAGTGTGTTGCATCAATTCTATCTCTGCTTAATCTTTTTAGATTTTTCAAATTAACTGAGCCTTCAAGGTGTTTGCATTATGATTTTAAAATAATAAGCACCACCCCTGGTGCCCGAATGTGTTTTTCTATTTCAATAAATGGCAAACATTCGAGGCTCAACATTGTTAGGTTCTCAAATTTGATTTCCGCCTTGCCAAGACCTTCAGGCTTTTGTGGGTATTCGATTTATAATAACAACCTAGAGTACTGTATGATTTCTTCCAAGCCAAAGCCTTCACGTCTCTGTGCCTATTCGATTTATAATATCAGCCCAGAGTGTTGTATAATTTCAGCTCAAAATATTGTTAATGAGTGAGATTTGAACAGTTCTATGTTGAAAACTTTTCTCCATTGCTTTGCAGCTAACCAAACAATCATTACTAACATTAATAATCTTCTAAATTACAGAATAAAATATCTTCAATAATGGCAATTTGGACCTTATCGTTCTTTTAGTAGGTAAGCCTAATACATTGAATTTTTTTTGTAGATTGTAATAATTAAATAGTTGTTTTTATACATTTTCGCAACTAAATACTTTATTAAAATTACAAATTTAATTTGTGCTAATAATTATATGAATATATTTAACACAATACTGAAACTTTAATATCCTTAAATATTCTATTAGAAAATGGGAAACAAAATTGAAAATACATATATACAATTTTAACGTCTTTTTAAAATTAAACTTTTCATATATAAACTTTAAACATTTTTGTAAATTTCAAGTATTATTCTTTTTTTATAGGAAAAAACAAAATAGTACTATGCTTCTAATATGGAAATACAATAAAAATCAATGATATGGTTGGTTGATATCAACTACGTAGTGGAACAAATCCTTGTCGTGGATAGGGCATTGATTTATTCCACATTACTTAACTAACTTTTGAAATAATATTTAGGCTAGTCTTAGTTTTATAGTGATATTTTGAATAAATACAATGAAAATATTTGTAGGAAATTATGTATTTGTAATATGGAATAAATATATTTACATTTTAATTTAATATAATTCTAATTTAAAGCTCTTTGTTTAGGAAACCTTTCCCAATCTCTCATTTCTTTCATGTTGAAGTTCCCAAAAAGTTTCCAAGTTTCCAAAAGAGTTTCCAACCAATTGGGAACGTTCCCAAGCTCCCAACTTCGAAAACAAGTTTCAGAGATGTTGGGAACTATATATATATATATATAGTTGCACAGAACCGCTCTCGTCATTTCCAACATCGAGCTTGGGAACGTCCCCAATTAATTAGGAATTCTTTTGGAAACATGAAAACTTTTTGGGAACTTCAACATCAAAGATTGGGAACTTCAAATATCAAAGAAATTATCTCTCTCTCTATATATATATATATATTACCTAAAACTTTTTTAAACACTAAAATATTTATATTTTAGTTTTTAAGATTTTAATAAAATTAAAAATTAGAATAGATTAAAAAAAATCATAAACAAGCTAATATAATTGCCACTTAATGTTTAATTTCTATGAGGTTAAATAATGGTATACCTTTGGTTGTGGTTTTGGATAGGTAAGCTAAACTTTATAATTGTAGATATGAAATTTACAATCCCTATATGAACTTTTGACCTTGTTCTATGTTTTGGGTTTGGTATTTATTGATCCAGGTGGATATCTAAATAATTCATCTTTCCAAATGGCTCAAAACATTTTTTTTTTTTTTTTTTTTTTTTTTTTTTTTTTTTAGCAGTTTTTAATTTCTGTGGCCATTTTGAGGGCCTAAATGAATTTTTTCGAGATTGAGGTTCTCAATGATAGTTGAAGGTGCATGATTGAGCCCCCAAATGAATCTCCTCGATGATATCTTTCCAACGCGCTATCACACACATAAAATCCAGATCTAGATGCAAAAGCCCGGGAAGTTGATGCAACAACCTACCCAAACGGGGCCCACATGACTTTCGTGCTTCATCTCCTAGGGGTTATGTTTTGGGATGTCTAGGACTTTGGCATTCCCGGTTATTGTGTGGCCTCCAGAGCCTCATTGTAACCATCTTCTTTGGCACGCGAAGTAGTCACACATCTCTCTCTCGTGATAAGTCATTCTCAGAGATAAGCTGCCACCATTCTAGCGAGTCTTTCACTCTGTATTTTTATAGTCTCTGTACATTTCTTTGATTAATAGAAATCGTGTATTACTGTATATCTGTGTTTATGGTTGCATCTCTGATACATTTCTGTTATATGATTGAATATCTGCAATATCTCTGTGCATTTCTTTATTATATCTCTGCTCTCATTTCGTGCTGAAAATAATCTGGATCATTTATGACATTCCAAATCAAACGATAGATGGATTTATGGCATTTCAAAACTGGTTTTGGATAGGTTAGTTAAATTTTATAATGTAGATATGAAATTTACAATCCCTATATGAACTTTTGACCTTGTTCTATGTTTTGGGTTTGGGATTTATGACATTCCAAATGAAACCATAGGTTTTGGGATTTATGGCATTTCAAATGATGGATTTTTTACCTTGTTACAAGTGGTTTTTATGGAAGAATATGTTTGATTGTGATGTTACTTAATGGTTATGTAGCATTGAGATATTTAACTAAGATGACTTATATTGAATTGGTGTGTTCCTCAATGCTAATTCATATGCTGCTATGTGATGTTCCTTAAGGGTTAGTCACTTAAAGGTGATTTTATTTATTGATGTTTATCATGGCTGATTTATGTCAACCATGGTTTTCTTTAGTTGGTTTTGGTTCATTATGGTCATGGTTGACTATGATTGATTATGGTATAATTTCGTCACATTGTAACATTTAATAAGACTTATGAAGGGTTGGGACCACTAGGGGAAATTTAAGGTCTAATATGGGCCTGCTAGGAAAATAATAGAATAATATTTAAAATGATAAAATACGAGCTATGAATTTTCAAAGGGAAATAAAGAAGACCACTTTTTTTAATCGTATTTTTGACATATCTCCTTATATGTTTACTAAAATTTCAAGTGCAAGCACTCACTGTGGATTTGTCAAAAATATGTAGAGTGGCTACATATTGGATGTGTAATTTAATTTTGCATCAAATGAGTGCCTTTAACTGAATTTTTAATAAACCTATAAGGAGATAAGTAAAAAATATGATTAAAAAATAGTTTTCTTCTTTCCCTATGAAAATCCATAGCTCTTATTTTATTATTTTTAAAACTATTGTTTTATTATTTCCCTAGGAGGCTTATTTTAGACCTCGAATTTCACCCAGTGGTCCCAATCCTTCATAACTATTATTGAACACTGCAATCTGATGAAATTCTAAAATAGTCAACTATGTCCATACTAAACCATAGCCAATAAAATAGAACCATGGTTTTCATAAGTCAACCATGATAAACATCACTATATGAAATAACCATTAAGGGATGTCATAACATAACCCTTAAGGAACATCACCTTGCAACATAAGAATTGAGGAACATGCCAATTCAACATAAGTCAACTAAGTTAAATGTCGCAATACTACATAACCATTGACTAACATCACACTCGAACAATTCCTTCCATGAACATCATAATGTGATCTATACCTTAAAAAACACTACAATTCAACATCAATACACTAAGATGAACATCATAATGTGACACAACTATTAAGGAACATCAAAAATGTGAGAAGACTTTTATGAATGTCATCAAGAAACATAATCATTGACCAACATAATAATTCAATATAAGTCGATTAACATGAATATCACGATGCATCATGGCCATTCAAGAACATTGCATTGAAACACAACCCTTATGGAATGTCGCAAGGTGACATAACCCTTAATGAATGCAACAATTTCACATAACATTTGGGAATAAATCAACTTGACATAACATAATGAATATGAATGCTGTAATGTGACACAATCATTAGGGAACATCACAATCCAACATAACAGTTAAGGAACATCACATTTCATCACAACCATTAAGGAATGTAGAAATTTAACAAAGGTAAACCGTGTTTGAACATAATCAACATGATCATCCATAGTCTACCATGGTAACCATGTCTAGCCATACTCAACCATGTTCAACCATAGTCAAACAAGGTAAACCACAATAAATGAAAGTTAATAACAATGAACCCATAGTAAACCAAGGTAAGCCAAGGGAAATCATAATAAACCAAACATAAACCAAAGATAATAATGATTCAACCATAGTAAACCAAAGTCAACCATAAATTGACCATAGTAAATCAAACATAAAATAAAGTCAATGATATATCAACCATAGTCAACCATAGTAAACCAAAGTCAACCATGGTCAACCAAATTTAATCATGGCTAATTGTGGTGAACCATCTTCAACTTTAGAAAACCATGGTTAACCACTGACAACCATGGTCAACCAAAGAAAACCATAGTAAAACATGGTGAAACCTATCATCCATAGTTAACCATAGTCAACCAACGTTAACAATGGTCAACCAAAATTGACCATGGCTAATTATGGTCCACCATTTTCAGCCATAGAAAAATAATGATTTTTGTAGCTTCAAGAAGGTATTCTCACGTGACCCTAGGTGTTGGGAAAGAAGGAATCATCATGGGAACCACATCACACTTTTTATTTGGTAAAAACCCCCTTGGATTTGAGTGGGGGCTTCATGGGTTTGGTGATGGGATTTTTGGGCTTGTTTTGGAGATTCACACCCAGAAGGAAAGCCTAATTTGATGTTGACTTGTGGAAGGGCTTATGTGTTGACCCCTAAGGATTGTACATAAAGAAGAGATGCCATTGTGACATTACACATCATGTAGAGTGTGTGGAGACATTATGGAGTCAACATAACTGAGTACACACTTTTGCTAGGAGGATTGGTGATATAAACAAAGGGGAAGTATGCATGGTGGTGAATTTGTCCCAAGAGAGAGAAGTGAAGGTCGCATGTGTGGAGAGAATGTTTCGTATCATATGTATTTTGGAGGAGGATGAATCATGTATATACGCGGGTTGCAAAAGGATTAATTACATAATATAGGGTATATGCGATTTGCAGTGGAGAAAACAATGTATGTATGCTAGTTTCCAGTTGGTGAATAATGTATTTGAGTTTTTGTGTAGGTATATATCTGTATAGGTTGACAGGTGATGCTGACAGGTCATATACATGGTCTACAACATATTCGTGTGCAGAGGAAATTCCCAGGGATATTGTTGAGGTTTCATTTTCTGATTTGTATGGTTATTGGAGAACAAGGTTGTTCTCAGTTTTGGTGACTTTGGAGGATAAGATTGCCCTATGATTTTGGTGATTATGTATTGGATAGGAAGGTTGGATTTTCTTGCCTTTCCCTAAGCTTATCATTATGAATTCACATATACATCTTCTACCCTTATTCACGATACAAATCCCTCGGGATTTCTAATGTTAACAAGATCACAAAACTAAAATTGTGTCTCATATATATTGATGATTCATCTTTGAACTTTGTGTTTCTATTTCATATGTTTTCATTCAGTAATTTCAGTGTAAAGTTGTTCAATGACAGTTAGATCACTAGGAAGCCGTTTTTAGATCTGAAATTAGTCACATAGAGTTTCATGTTAAAATTGCCAAAAACCACAATGGACCAAAAGTAACCATAGTAAAACATGGTCAATCATGTCATCCATAGTCAGCATGGTTATCCATAGTTAAAATAAACACCCATGGTCAAGCATAGTCAACCATATTCAAATATGGTCAACCAAATTCATCCATGGCCAATAATGGTTTAACATGTAGTTGGTCAACCAACGATAACCATCATGGCATTGTGACACTCATTAATAGTTTTGTTGCATTGCAACATTCATGAAGGGTTATGTTGTGACATTATCCAATTCTTATCGCATATTGCGACGTTCAATTTGTCTTGTTGTATGTTAAATTGCTACATTCCTTAATATTTATGTTATTATGTCATATTGTAGTGTTTATCAAATGTCATGTCATAATGTGATGTTGATAAAGGGCTTTGTGGGATTGTCACATTCATCAAATGTGATTCCACCTTGTGACATTCATTAAGTGTTTTGTCGCATTGCAACATTCATGAAGGATTAGATTGGATTTTGACATTCTTCAATGGTGATGACAGATTGTGACATTCATTTTGGCTTAATATATGCTAAATTGATTCATCGTTACATATGTATGTTGCATTGTAAGTTCTTTAAGGTGTGTGTTGCATTGCGACTTTCCTTTATGGTTATTTCATATTATTCCATTTATCTTGCCACCCTATTGGCTATGTCAGATTGTGACATTTGTCAAATCTCCCGTCACATTACAATATTCATTAAGGTTTTTGTTGCATTGTTATGTGATGTCAGATTGTGACATTAATAAATAATTTTGTTAGATTGTGACATTAATCAAGGATTATGTTGGATTTTGACATTCGTAATTGGTTATTACAAATTCTGACATCTATCCATACCTCCATGTAAATGGGTATGTCATATTGCGATGTCCATCAAATTTCATTTCACGTTGTGATGTTCATTAAGGGTTTTCTTGCATTGTCATTTTCATTAAATTGGATGTCACGATGTGATATTCATTAAGGGTTTTGATGCATTGCAACATTCATGAAGGGTTATGTTGGGTTATGCCAATAATCAATACTTATATGAGATTGTGACATTCATTTTGTCTTTATGTTAAATTACTACATTCCTTAATATTTATGTTGTATTGTAATGTTCATCAAGGGTTATGTTTCATTTTGGTTGGGCAGGGTTAATCTTGTAGTAATATTATTAATATTTATGTGATGTTGCAAAGTGTATCAAAGATGATGCCACATTATTTTTTCATAACTTTCACTTTGGTTCACCTTGGTTAAACATGGTTTATTCTGGTTGAGTTTTGGTAAGAATGGTTGTCTATGTGAAATTCTTGCAATGCTTAGTGGTTATTTTAGATATTAACATTCATCTCCCCACGTCAATGCATATGTCACATTGTCATGTTCATCAAATTTCTTGTCACATTGTGATGTTCATTAATAGTTTTGTTGCATTCTGACGTTCATCGAATGTGATGTCACCTTGTGACATTTATTAAGGATTTTGTTGCATTTCAACATATATCGAGGGTTTTGTTGGGTTTCTATATTCTTCAATGGTTATGTCTAATTGTAATATTTAGTTAAAAAATAGTATGGACTTTTACTCATTTATAAATTAATACAAATATTAAAAAATATTTAACATCGAAAAAATGAACTATAATATAAAATAAAAATATGAACCTTAGATATGAAGCACTTATAATATATATTTTCATAACATACATTGCATATATATGATTATATATGCACACTTCATCGTTATTTTTAATAGAAGGGACATCATGAAAAATTTGAATTTATTTTGAGCAATAACTCGTCATATTGTATTATAAAGAGGGCTAGACTTACTTGATATGCATATTATAATGTTGCATTCCATTTGTTGGATATACTTCCTTCTTGGTGACATACTTTCTTGTGTTGACATTCCCTTTTCTTGCAATTTTGATGCATCATTAATATCTTCCAATTCAAACATGAGAATTTGTGAAGGAATGGCTATAACTTGATAATTTAAAAATTAATACGAAATAAATCATAGTATTTGATGATATAATAAAATGTAAAGAAAAATAATAATAAATTTGATGAAGGAAGTATGAAAAACAATACTTGCGGTGGACTGCTAAGCAAATCGACCTTGTAATACATGATTGTCGAATAAAACGTAGGTCCCATTTATTCTTGTCAATATTTATCCAATACAATTTGTATGAATAAATAGGAGAATCTCTTGAAATCATATGAACATGTATCCAATAATTTATCCAATACAATTTGTATGAATAAATAGGAGAATCTCCTGAAATCATATGAACATGTATCCAATAAATGATCCCATTATGGAAAAATTAATTTTTTTGGAGGAAGTGGATCACCATTAGGAACATTTGTTTGTCTCCATTGTCTGTGAAGAATACTATACAGATTTTTGTTTTTCGACATCTTTGAGAAGTGTAAAGAAACCCCAATAGCTAAATTAGAGCATCCTAAAAAAGTAGAACCTTTTGTGAAATGACTAAACAAGTCATAGTTATTTTTTCTTAAATACTTTATAAACGAAGAAAGTATAAAAATTGAACCATATGCAGATTCAATTTTATATGTTGTATGTCAAAATGGCATTGAAAAGAGTAATAATTTCATAGTTCATTAATATAGCCACCAAGAGTGATAATTTCCTAGTTCGTTAATATAACCACCATGAAATTGTTCCTAGTTCATTAATATAACCACCATGAAAATGTTATCATAGTCAAGAAAATTTCCATATTCTCTTGATCCACATTGTTTTCATCTTGTGTGAAAATGTTTATGTAGTAGAATCTGATTCCACTCTTTGAAAACCCTTCTGTAGTGGATAATAGAAGATAAATGAAGCCATAGAAATATCATCTCTAATATTTATGTTGGTATCCGACTCCATATGTGAGGCAACATATCCATTTCAAATATATTGCAAAAACGATCAACAAATTAAACATAAAAATTCCAGTGTAATTGTTAATAAAATAAACTTTGTTGGTTGTAACTAATAAAAAATCTATAACACACAATATTATAGATAATATAAAATTCCATTGCAGAATTGTCATAACTAACGAATGTCATAGTACTAACACACAATATTATAAATAATATAAAATTCCATTGCAGAATTGTCATAACTAAACTCAAATATTCCAAATATAAACACTTGATTTTTTTTTAAACTTTAATAGGTAAAAATTATGGAACAACTGTATTTAAATAAATATTCCAAATATAAACATTTGATATTTTTTTTTTTGTAAAATTCTTATTTATGTATAATTGAAATATTCCAAATATAAACATTTGATTTATTTTTTAAATTTTGACATGTAAAAATTATCGAACAACTATATTTAAAGAATTGATAATGCATGTTAAAATAATAATTATATTTATTACATTTGATTTGATTTTTTTTTAATTTTAAGAGGTAAAAAGTATCGAACAAGTATAAGAATTGATCATGCATGTTAAAACAAGTGTTGCATGGTAGCGCAGTCTCTGCCAGGTTGAATTGGAAATAAATGCACATGGATGGGGAAAATGTAGTAGAGGCAAATGGAAACTGTAGTGGAGATGTGGCAAGTCATGAAGCACATGTGGTATCCATGAAGTAAATGACACGTGGCCTCTAGAGCAATTCTGGCATTGAAACCATTTAGTTTTTGAAAGTATATAATCCATTTTGCTTTTATTTTTTACCAGTAGTCTAAATTGCTATGTTCCAAATTTTCGTTCCTACCTTGCATGTTTTATCTCTTCAATGTATGTATGAAATCCATTCACAATGACTTATTTATACTTCCAACTTGTTAGAGTTAAGTACAATTTTCATAGTCACTTCTTTAAATATATCATCTAGCTTGTGTGTCTCTATATGTGCCAGGAAAAATAAAGTTATATGAATAACAGGAGAAAAAAATATGCATGAGAAAAAGACAACACACAAGACACATATAAAGTTACATTCAAATTAACTAAACACAATCTCTTGACATTCAACATAGTTGAAGATAAAAAATTCTGAGCGCATAAATACAAAAGGAGATAAAAATTGTTTTATTTTAAATATATCAAAAAATAATATTGTTTGTTACATATTCTTGGAAATTTAAATGCGTTTATCATATAGACTGGGATTGGGGCTCCCTCGAACCATAAGATAAATATATACAAGAATTAGGACTATAAAAAGAAGAACTGGGTGATGATAGAGAGAAAGACCCAAAAAGAAGAAATTGGAAGGTATCAGTCTTTGGCTAGACATTTCTATTTAAAAAGGTGGAATAATTAGATTGATAAACAAAGCAAGACGTGATCAATATAGATGTACAATGATGGTACATATCTTCCCCTTTGTTATTTTCTTGCTGATGCCTTTTTATTGTTATTGTTGACGACTACTGGAATCGTGCCAACTCTTGTTTCCTTTTTTCAGCAAGATCCTCCATTTCCCTTTGGACCCATTCTTCAATGTATCCTCTCAAGGGGGGCACATTGATATCATCCCATATTTTTATTTTGAAAATCTCCTTTTCTAATTCCCTTAGATCAATAGAAATATTACGGAGAGCCTGATCAATCTCTTCATTTTGTACCAAATAGTTGACAACCCAGTTGTCCACATCATCTTCACCATGTTCAAGGATGTTGTAAAAATTTCCTAAAGACAACCCCTTAAAAATATAAACTTGTTTATCGAAGGCTTTCTTAGTTAGGGGCAAGGAGTTGATGATTAAGTTGGGGCCTTGGACCTCGTAGGTACTTCCGGCTATGTCTATTTTGGTCATCTTTCTGAATAATGCTTCTTTCTTTGATATGTCTTGTCCACGCGATTGGACAATGATATGCATGTTCTTCTCATATCTGTCATGTTGTTGACATGGATGCCAAAAGGGATGATCATGTCTAAATACAAACATTTTTCATTTTTAAAATCCGCCTGCAAATGTTCGTGAAAATAATGTTCCCTCATTCCAAGGGAATCCATACTTTGTGATGTTTCCCGGGACTTAGTAACTAGCTTCATTATTTTCTTTATATTCTTCTCCACATAGCCTCTACACGATGCGAGGATGTTGGAGGATCCTTTTAACTTGGCTGTAGGGGTGGCAGGCATGACTATTGTTAAAGGACTGGCAAGAAATGGCATAGGAATCCAAGCTTCCTCCAATTCCTTAACTCGATCCTTCAGTCTGGATTCCTCCAATGGAATCATAAAGAGCATCTCTAGTTTCTTAGTGAATTTGAGTGATTTTGGACGACCACATGTTCCCAAGGTTAATCTCTGAACGAGATTTCCCTTTCTTATTTTTTACATCTCTCTTTTCAATAATTAAATTTTTAGACTTGCTGTAAAAAACGACGCTCTGGAATACGAAGGATTCATATTCATAAAAAAATTTGGTCTTAGCATCCCCGGGTGGATCAACGTTGCAGAATATGATATCCATATAAGTCCCAAGTTCCATTTTCTCACTCTCAATTTTAGTCTCTTCTACTTTCCCTACAATTTTTCATCTCTTCCTCTTCACGGGAAGATTCTGAGAACTATCAATTTTAGCGTGAGGAGGGTTGTTATCTCCTCCTCTGTTTGAATAATTTTGGGTTGCATTATTATTGGGGTGGGTCATTGGAGCGATGCTCTAGGATGTCGTACTCTTGGGAGTGGTATCCAGGGATTGAACACTCTTCTCACCGGGGTTTTTTCCATGTTGCTTGTACAATTCAGTGGTTCTTTGCAATGTCTCTAGGTCGTCGGTGTCATAAGAAAGAGTGTTGACATCAGTATATTTTTTTTCTCTTAGGCATCTCTAGAAAAACGAATTTTTGAAACCAACTGCAAGTAAATGTTCTAAAAAATTCCATTAGGGTCAAACCCTCTTATCCTTTCAACATATCTTAGGTTCAAGTTGTTGAAATGGGTTACGAATTCATCAATTTTGTTAATGTTCCTCAACACAAAGTCCTCGACCTTCCAAGGCAAAGGAATGAACTATTTTTTCTCTTCTCATGGAATAGATGCAACTAGTAGTTGTATTTCCTTTCTATTTCTGTAAGAAACATTATTTCTATAATGTTTCATGGAAGGAAAGTAATATTTTCCTTGGAGCCAAAAATCCCTATCACATTGTAATTATCCATTTGTTCAAGTTCCCCCTTCTTGTCCAAAAACTTTGTTTCCTAGTTAGACATGTGGGGAGCATCCTTTCCTAATAATAAATCTTTGGAAATAGATACAAAGTCATTAAAAACCTCATAAAAACAACGGGAGGCCTTGTGCCTCCACAAGGCCTGGTACCAGAAGGTTATTGGGTTGAATTCCCGGTTTACCTTCTTAGATAGAGATAGTTTTGGAAATAGACAGTAATGTTCTATCGCACAAATGAAGTAGAATGACATATAAAATTTCTTCTCCTTTTTGAAGCTTGACAATTTGGGACAGAGTTTAATGGAAATTATCCTCCCCCAAGAAAAAATGGCTTGTTCCTTGACTGTGAAATACAAAATATAAAAAAACATGGGGGAAATACTTGTTGTGGATTCCTGTCCTATTATTCTTGTAAACAACTAGGAAATTTCCTGGAATGGATATCTAAATGAACTAACCTGCAAGCTTGTTATATCTTTAGGAACTATCGTGAGGTGTTCTAGAAACTTAGGCAAGAGGTTAAACCCATTATTATTCTTTTTTAGGAACCGCTTGGAGTCTTCTCCTTTGAACGCCAATGTTGGCTTTGACAACCTTAACATATTATAGAAGACCTGAGGTGAAAAAGAAACAAGAGAGTGGTCCCACAGTGGAAAAATTCTTTGTCCTAAAATATATCTATCGGCGCACCAAGAGACCATCTCCTTACAGTAAAAAAATTCAAGGACACAACCTGGACGAGAAATTCTAGAGGTCCAATTTACTTCGTTCTGGGTGGAAGGGGATGAGTAGTAAGAATATGCCCTAAACCACTGGAATTTATGGTCTTCAAGCCCAAGGATGTTCACTGTATCTCCACATAACTGTTGTCAAGTTGTTTCCATAATTTTATGAGAACGTCTGTTGTCTCCAGACAATGCTTGAAATGAATAGTTGGAGGGGAGAATATAACCCTCCACAAATGTTGGTTCAATGCATGTGAATGCATAATATCCTCGATCCTTTTGCTCATTAATGACAATCTCTATATTTTCCGATATTTTCCCCAAGGAACAAGGTGCTGCATGATGATTTGTTAGCAGTAAATCTGAGTTATTGCATACTTAGATGTGCGAAGGTGGAGGGTATTGTTACACATAAAAAATACTCACTTTGATAGTGTCACAAGTGTCGTCATTACAAAGGTCGCAAGTGTTGCATTTTTCTCACAAGGTCACAAGTGTCGCATGTTGCTCACAAGTGTCCCAAGTGTCAAAGAAAGCATGCTGCCATGATGCCTATGTCACGCCTATAACGACATGAGAAGGACACTTAAAACACCTCAAACATTTGATTTGGAAGAGGAGAAATGAGTCAGAAGGCTTGCAAACCTTTTGCCATCTGAAAGCACCTCAAAAACTGAGCTTTTGAAGGAGAGCGCTCCCCTATACCTCTTCTGGGAGCGCTGGTGCTCCACCTTACACTGTCTAGGAGCGTTATAAAGATCCTCTGGCCCTTTTGAGGGAGCACTATGTATTTTGAGAGAGTTGGCGCCCCCCTAAAGCCTACTAGGGAGCGTTGCAGTGCTCTGATGGTCCTTTTGAGGGAGCGCTACCTATTCTGGGCAGTTGTTAAGTTGTTGAGATGAATGGGGGAAGGATCCTTTCATTCTTGGAAGGTAGTTGGATTTGAATCCCTAGTCCAGCCATGATCTTAGGGCAGATCCTCAACTAAAGGAGGAAAATCCTCAACTTCCCCAAGGATATCTCAATTGGTTAAAGCCTCTCCAAAGGTATATAAGCAAGCTTTCTAATGGTGAAAGAGGGACTGGAAAAAGAGAATCACACCAAACTTATGATCTTATAAGTGGTGCTGGAACAGAGATAATTTGGAGGCAAGAGACCTATGATCTCATAGGGATCAATTGGTGAATATATCATCAGTCAGATCGTGGATCTTTTGAGCAAGGGATAGACAAGGAGGACTTGGCAGAACTGTTGCAATTCATCTATGGTTGTAAGCAATGTTTTGTCCTCATTAATATAATTTGATTGGCCTGTTTCTTTCTAGTTCATGTCTGATCTTACATAAACTTATCATTGATAGATAGATCTATTTTCAAGCTAACACCAATAGATTAGGAAGTGGTCGTACTTTGTTTGTCTACAGGACTCGGTGAGGAGCGAAAGATTGGAGCTCAACTCAGAGCGTGCAGGGACAAACGTCGATAAAAAGGTACCTCTATCATCCTTCCTTCTCATGTGTTAGTTTGTATACATTTGAAAGGATGTCATTGTCCACGTTAAGAACTTTTTGTCTTAGAGTTAGGGTCTAGCTCTTTGAGGTGATCTACCTGTCCGTAGGAAGATTTTCCTACAACAAAAACTGGCGACTCCACTGGGGAGAATCAAAACTTTCTTAGTTTTGTATTTCCTCATAGAACTTGTATTACATTTTCTGTTTAGACCTTCTTCACCCCATTTATCTAATTGCACTTGTTGATTGACTTTTCATCACACTCAGCTTGTTTGTCAAAATTTGACTGAATTTTAAGGTATTTTGGACATTTTTGTGATTTTTTGGGCACCAGCGCTCCCCTGCCTTGTTAGCAGGGTGCCAACGCTCCCTTAGAGTGCTGGAAAAAGATTTATAATGCTCTGGTATCCCTTACACCAAAGCACCAGCCCTGTTTTCACAAAATCCCTTCAAAAAAATTACATTTTTGAGGTTAAAAACCTTGTTTATTACTTGTTGAGATGCTTTGAGATTCAATGCTTCTTCCCTTGACCTATGACATCCTTCATATTGAGAAGTAAACACCTTGTTGTTCATTTTTTATTCCCTTCTTCATTATTTTTGAGTTTTTGTTGTTGAGAGCTTGAAATCGATCCCCTTCTTTCTTCTCTCCTATCCAACTTGTTATCGCACAGTTTGTAGGAAGGGTTTAGGTTAGCTTGAGTCAAGGCTTCAAATTGGCATAACAGGAGCTTCCCCACCCACTGTCACCTTGATGGGGAGCTCTTTCTATTTAGGATGGTGGTCCAAGGGAGACGTCCCTATGCAATCTGGTTTTCTGAAGGGCTAAAGGTTTAATGGATCAAGGTAAGAGATTCCCTTCCACAGATTATTGCCAAAAATGAGATAGTCAAAGGTGATCTTCCACTGAATGGCACCTGTTTGTGAGACAAGACAAATAACTATAGAATGTGCTGCAGTGGTTAGTACTTCAAATCGTCAATGACTATCTTTAAATATATATATGAGCAATGATCAAATGCTATTATTGACGAAGTCAATGATTACTAAGCAAAGAAAAAGACTTATATTACTTCTTCAATAAGTACACCAAGAGATAAGAGCATTCAATGTACACAATTAAATCCTTGTATTATGTCACAATGCAATAAATATCTCAAATTAGCTCATATAAATAATGTTGCTGCGTCACCAATATTGTTGCTACTATAGATGTGACGTCAAGCATTAATTAGTAGGTCAAATTGAAGACAATGAGTGGAACGTTTTCTTTAATAGGCTTACCAATGTAATTAATGACTCAAAGTCTATCAAATGAGGTGAGAAAAGTCACAATGTTGCAAGCCAAACAAGAGATCAAAGTAATGTGACGTCACCTATATAATTTCTGTTGTAGGGTTAGGGTTAGCTAGCCAAGAAGTGGACGTTTTGACAAATTCAGCCAATGAAATTACTTGAAACCTCTATGGCTATGAAGGGATAACTCAGCCGCACTTTTTTGTCCAAGCAAAGATTTAATTAGGGCAAGACATTAGGGTTAGTTCTAGACGCTAGGGTTAGACGCTAGGTTAGTTAGGGTTTCAAGTTTAAATAGGTTTGAAAGAAAGTCCAAGCACAAACAAGCTCAAAGATAATTTCTAGACTAGTGCCTTGGGTTAATGGAGTCAATTGGAGTGAAACTAATGGCTTGGAAGACTTAAAATCAAGGACATGAGGGTTTAGGGTTTAATGGTGTTGCTATGGAAAGGCCACCAAACCAAGACCCTAAGAAGAGAAGGCTTACTTAGGTGTAGGTAAGGCTAGGCCTAATGCTTCCTCTTCTTTCCTTAAAACTTCTTTGGCAAAATGGATAGCTTATAAACACAAACCTATGGTTGAAAAGTGTTTCTTAGATACAAGGCTTTTCAAAACCTTTGAAGCAAACCCTAGGTGTAAACTAAATTAGGCCTAGGATGCTTTCTTTCTTCAATTTGTGCTCAAAGCTAACTCAAGAAAAGAGAAAATCTAGTGTAGCTATAGCTAGGCTAAACCTTCTCTAATCAAATGGCTATAATATTTTATCATGGGGACATGAAGCCACAACATACTTGTGTGTTGGCTCCCTAGGGTTTGAAGATTAAGCAAATAATAACAAAGTAGTAATACATGCAAGTTATTTAATCAACAACCATTCATTCAAGAAGTTTTGATGAAAAAACACTTACAAACTCATGAAGAAGCATAATCCATACCCTAGTTGTAAACCTTCCAATGATAAATAGAACCACATGCCAAAGAATAATACTCCAAGAAGTTGCGCCTCACTCCAAAAGAGAATAAAAACCAAGACAAGAGCTAAAAATGTATCTCTCACAAGAGAGCAAGTTGTGTTATGATCAAATGAGGGTAAAACATCCTCACTTTATATGATTCTTATGACCTTTAATTAACAAAATAGGTCATCAAAACATCCAACAAGGCTGACATTACATTATTCAATCATTTATCACTTTACATGCTAAAAATGCCAAAAATGAGCAGAAAATGGAGACGTCAGGCCCCTATAGGGGAGACGTTGGCCCTTTCAGGGCATAATCAACATCTAGTAAGCCAGACGTTGGCCCCCTTGGGGCTTGTGCAACCTGCTATGTGTGCCCAGAAGGCCCAACACACTGCTATCTGCTCCAGAAAACATCTAGCTAGTCCTGGGTGGCGTCCCATCCATCAAGGTCCACGTCTCATCTGCAAGGGGTTGATCCCCATAGGCCAAGTTTTTGCCAAAACATCCTGATGAGGGCGTCCTTCTTCTTCTCCATGCAAGGGCTCGTCAGAACCCTGTCCTGCCTCTGCCATCCCAGCGACCATCTGATGGGCTCTTCAGCCCCATGGAGGTCCGAGCTAATCATCTCCCCAT
>SNQJ01S0173612.1:8739-20453 GCA_010110895.2 Picea sitchensis | reverse complement strand
TGGGCTTGCCAAGTTTTGATGTAAATGAGGATGTCATTAAAAAATACCAAGACAAAATGATGTATAAAGGGTTGAAATATATTATTCATGAGACTCTAGAAGGTGGAGGGTGCATTACAAAGACCAAAGGGCATCACCAAGAATGCATAATCACCTTCATGAGTGCAAAAAGAAGTTTTGTAAATATCATCCTCTTTCATATGAATTTGGTGATAGCTCGAATGGAGGTAAAGTTTGGTAAAGAATTGGGCACCTTTAAGTTCATCCAAGGGATTATCAATGACTGGAATGGGAAACTTATCCTTTATGGTGATTATATTGAGAGCTTGAAAATCAGGACACATGTGTCAAGTGCCTTGTTTTTTTAGTACCATGACTACTGCAGATGAATAAGGACTTGTACTCGGGTGGATGACAACCGCAACTAACAATTCCTAAACAATATTTTCAATTTCATTTTTCTAAGCAAAGGGGTGGCGATAAGGGTAAACATTAGGTGGGAGGATACTATGTATGGGTGGAATGGAATGATCATGGGCACCAAGGGAGGGTGGGAGGCCTTAGGGAGTTTCAAAAAATTATTGGTGTTTGGTTAAGAGGGAATACATGTCAGGATGAATGATTTGGGAATTGGTGTAAAAGGCTTGAATAGAATGAAATTGGGCGATAATGCCAAAAATTGAATTTTTTTAGGAGTTTTTCCATATGATGTGAGATAACAATCTCTAGAGAACTTACAGTGGTTCCTTGGAAAGTGTAATGGTTCCAAGTCTATTGGAAGCTCATGTATAACGCATGGAAATCCATGGTTATGGGACCGAGAGTGCACAACCATTTAGCAATCGAAACAATGTCACAACCATCCATTTCAATGGAAAACATTTAGGATTTCAAAGAATAATCACCAATTTGAAGGTGCACATTTTCACAACAACCCCCACATTTCATGGAGCCACCATTGGCAATCATGATCYGAAAGTTGTTCATTGCATGGATATASMAATGTGTCTCTTGGGAGACATGATAATGAACAAAGTTATRGGTGCTACCACTRTCAATTAAGATAATGACTTTGCAGTGCTTGATATAGCCAATTAATTTAAGAGTTTGGGRAGTTGAAATACYAATTAAGGCATGTGGGGAGATTTGGGGTTCCAYTGCAGGYTGATTAGAAGGGGTAATGTCATCATATTGTTGAGGCAGAGGTTCTTGAGGGAGACCATCACCATCATCTTCTGAAATTTATTTGGAAATGGTCATAAAAAAATTATACTCCTTACATTTGTGCCCAAGAAAATATGTGTCATCACAATTGTAACAAAGGCCTTTAAGTTAATGTTCTATCATTTTATCCTACATTACTTTGTGGATATTGAGAGGAGAAAAGGGAAGAGAGGTTTTGACCACATTTTTGGTCAACTCTACTTAGTCGACAAAGCATTTCCAGGCTTCTCATTATTTCACATTGCTCGCACAAAGTGTATGCGCACTTCCACTTCGCTATTACTACACATTTTATGTTACACGTGTTGAACAAGTTACAAGTTCAAAAGATGTAATCAGGTTCATTGCAAACTTTTAAAGAATTTGACACAATACTTGGCATAATTGTCATTCCCCTTGACTTATGGTTCTTTTTCCCACCTCTCGCATTTTAACATTGTCATGTTGCACTCATAACTCACTTTTCCAAAATATTTCTCATACCATGCCTTTGGGTTATGGCCTTATTAATACACAATATCTGATGAGGTTGCTTTAGGCACCCATTTGGGAAAATATTCAGAAGTACCATGCATACATATGTCCATCATTCCCCACAATTCTCGTGATGTAATTCTATAATGATATCCTTAATTTAAAACATGGACGTTTATCATATTTTGAGAGACATGCGACGAATTATATCACATTGCTCTAAGTTTAAAGACCGATTCCATAAGTAAAAAGAAAAAAAAAAAGGATTGCTCATAAATCCATGCTTGCAAGCCCACTAATATGATTTTACTCATCTTGATGGTGAATGGTTGGAGCTCGACATCATTACTTATATTTGTAGAACTCGAGTGGTCTTTAAATTGATTCAGGTGCAATTTCTAAAAGTACCTCCATGGAGCCAGATTGGTCTTAAATTGTTGGAATTTGTATTGATGTGACAAAAATCCTTTGCATTGGCCCAATTAAGGATGAATTCCTAAGAGTAACAGTCATACTTCAGCATCGAACCAAATTCAGCAAATGGTGTCAATATTGTCTCTATCTCAAAAGTGACTTTGGAAACGTTAGCTATGATGGGCATTACTACGACGAATGGAGAAATGTCTTCAAATATCACTATGGAAAAATGGTTATCCAAAAAAAATAATTTTTTATCTAATACATTGATTCAAACCTCTTGAAAACATTCTCATGACCTGGCAGCAAGTTCTCGGTGTTAAAGTAACTTATCACATAGCTAGGGCTTTCATTTTTTTCTTTTAAATACCGTGGCTAGTCAAGTCCATATTTATGGTACAATGGAGTACGATGTGGATTATAATGCAAAGGATATTCCATAATTAGTTCAATAAGCACGAATATGTTGTCAAAAGGGGATTTTTTCGTGAAAATCCAGTACGCACTTTGCAACTTCCATGGCTAATCTCATCAAAGGTGACTTCACAACGGAATATATTGAGAATAACGATGTTTATTCTAACTCTGATAAGTCATTGGAGAAGAGTACGCAAATGAAATAAATAACACCAAAGATAGATATATCATCATACAATCATATCAATCAAGTTTATCTACAAAACAATGCCAATGTAACCAGGAACATAACACTTATGATCTGATAATGAATGATAATGTTGGTCAATGTCATTTTCACGACTCAAG
Source organism: Picea sitchensis (assembly GCA_010110895.2). Classification (NCBI taxonomy): domain Eukaryota; kingdom Viridiplantae; phylum Streptophyta; class Pinopsida; order Pinales; family Pinaceae; genus Picea; species Picea sitchensis. The sequence goes on along the minus strand of SNQJ01S0173612.1, from coordinate 17,573 downwards.
GGCAGTAATATATCAAAGTTGACAGAGTTGCAACATTGTATGAGTGAAATGGTAGTACACTTGATCCAGGTTGATATCGGTGGTCACCCACCTATTCCAGCTGGCTCAAAATAAGTCTTTGGCAATTTACTATTTTTAGCATTTTTTGGGTCCTAAACTTCTAGGGCCATTTTAAGGGCCTAAATGACGATTTTTCATGATTGCCTTAAGAATGAATGATCTTGTGAAATGAAGATCCTCGTCAATACCTTTCCAACGAGCTATCGTGTGCCCCAAACAAAGATCGTATGCCAAAGTTACACCCCGAGGAAGTTGATACACCAAACTACCCAAAATGGGGTCCACAAACATGTTGGATTTTCATCTTCTGAGGTTAGGGTTTTGGATTTTTTTAATGTTAAAATGGTCTCTAGAGCCTCATTGTAAACATCACCATCTTCTTGTGAATGGGCGTAGCCATCACATCTCTTCTCAGAGATAATTTGTCACCATTCTAGCAAGTCTTTCACTCTGTATTTCTACAGTTTTGTACATTTCGCTCATTAATAGAAATTGTGTATTATTCTATCTCTGTGTTTATGGTTATATATGATATATCTCTGTTATATTATTGGATATCTGATATATCTCTATACATTTCTTTATTATATCTCTGCTCTCATTTCATGCCGAAAATAATCCGGATTAGTGGTATCAGAGCATGTTGCTCTTCATTGTTTTTCGATGCATGTCCCCGATGAGGTCCAAGTATAGAAAGTTGGGCCTCGAGTTTGTCTCTCTTGAGGAAAACATATCTCGCACGCCCAAGAAACCCTCCATGGTGGAAGAAAATAAAAATGACAGAGCAGAAGATCCTATTAATATGTTGCTTGAGAAAGCTCTCATACGACAGAGGGATGAAATGATGGAGAATTTTTCCCACATACTTCAACGTTTGTCGATAAAAGCAATCATGTCTTCATCAAGCGACCACTTTGGAGGAACCCTTCCTTTCAAGGTACAAGTTAATTTTGATGTTCCTGTATTTGAAGGTCAGATAGATGGGGATGCCCTAGAAAAATGGTTAAATCTGCTAGAAGGTTATTTCTTTGTTCACAATTTTTCCGGCATGGAAAAGATCACCTTCGCACTCCTTGAGGATCTCCCCCATGTTAAACATTGGTGGGATACTTACTGGGACGAAAGTTCCACAAAGGAGTCTGGAATATATGGGGCCGAGCCCACTTGGGATTTTTTGTGGATGCGGTCAAGGAACAATATTACTCTATTGGTAACTATGAAGATCAGTACATGAGATGGACCACACTGCGGCAAGAGAGGGGGAAAATAGTGTTGGAGTTCACAAATACTTTCCATACCTTGCACACCAAAGACTTCGAGTGACATTTGGTTCTAAAATATAGCGAGGCTCTGCATAGGTACATCCAAACTTAAATGGATTTTCTAGATATCTCATCACTGAGAGATGTCTATCGATATGTTGTCAAAATCGAGAAAAAATTTAGGCACCAGAAAAAATGGGAGTTCAGGTCTACAAATCCACAACAACCAAAGTATGATATGGACAGCCCTAACAACCAGACTCCAGAAAACCAGTTTAATCCACAGGAAAAGAAGGGTAACAGAAAGACGAATAAGGACACTGGAAAGTGGTGTGATTTCCACAAAATTACCTGGAACATAACTGATGAATGTCACTCAAAATTATCATCGGTGACATAGATCAAATAAAATGAGTTGAACCTTGATTTAGAATCTGATTAAGAAAATAATGGGAGAAGATAGATCATCAACACAGACCCCACTGCTACTATCGTGACCGCAACAATTCAACCAAAAGAACCAGCAGATCCTGAAGAGGGGGAGAACCTTTTTCATTCACAAATGTGGGTGAAGGGGACCCCATTGCATTTTATTGTTGATATCGAAATCCAGAAGAACGTCATCTCAGCAGAGGTCATCAAACAGTTTGGATTGTCAACAACACCACACCCGCAACCATACAACATCGGGTGGCTTCGCTTTTCATATGACATCAATCCCTTCAAGGATGAGGTATTATGTGATGTTTCCCCACTTGATGTTTGTGATGCTCTTTTGGGCCAGCCATATCTGTGGAAACGCCATGCTATTTATGAATCTCAACCCTGTAGTTTCATTGTTACTCTGGGGGGTCATCTCTGCAGATACCAGAGGTAGTTTCAACTATTGTCCCACCTAAACAATTTTGCAAAGTAATATCTCATACTAAAACATTCAGCGTCTTCATAATCTATTCAAAAGGTGAACAGAAGGACATTGCAACCATTGTAGCCTCATCTCGAGCACCTTCTATCCAATAGAAGCAGGTCGACAAGATTGAAGCAAATTGCAAAGATTACATCTACAAACAGTCATCTCATGTAGCCAGCTTGATTAAAAAGGTCCAACCCTTCCAACATCAAGTTCTCGACAACCTTCCACAAGACAAGCATCACAACTTCCCCATTGAGGCAAGCAGCTCACCAAGGTTCAAATTCAACAAACGCTTCCCCCTCTCCCCTAGTAACTTACACAATGGAGACCATTTCTTCCTAAGGAGGGAGGATTGATCTAGGTGGATATCGATGGCCACCCACCTATTCCAGTTAACTCAAAACAATTCTTTGGAAATTTATTATTTTTGTTGCTTTTTGGGTCCTAAACTTCTAAAGCCATTTTAATGGCCTAAACAATGTTTTTCGTGATTGGACACCTCAATGATTGCCAAAAACATGATTGATCCTGCGAAATGAATCTCCTCTTTAGTATCTTTCCAATGAGCTATCGTGTGCCCCAAACAAAGATCGTATGCCAAAGTTACGCCCCAAGAAGTTGATACACCAAACTACCCAAAACAAAGTCCAAAAACCTATTGGGTTTTCATCTTCCAGTGTTAGGTTTTTGGATTTTCTTTATGTTAAAAAGGCCTCTAGAGCCTCATTGTAAACATCACCATATTCTTGTGAATGAGCGTAGCCATCACATCTCTTCTTAGAGATAAGTTTCCACCATTCTAGCGAGTCTTTCACTCTGTATTTCCATAGTTTTGTACATTTTGTTCATTAATATAAATTGTGTATTACTGTATATCTGTGTTTATGGTTATATCTCTAATATATCTATGTTATATTATTGGATATATGATATATCTCTGTACATTTATTTATTATATATCTGCGCTCATTTCATTCTGAAAATAATTTGGATCAACACTATTATTGCCTATGTATGAAATTGAACTTTTTCAAAAATTATGAATGCATATCTCAATGAACATATTTGGCGACTCTCTAGCACCAAACTTCAAATACCTTGAAGATGCTATAAAGAGGTGGTATTGATACAAGGTGAATTTTTCCTTCATTTTTTTGTAGATATCATAAAAGCAAGAGTCGTCATCTCGAGACTGGCCATTCCAAGCCATCGATGTATTGACTCTTTTGTCAATGTTCCTCTTTGAGGGATACAATATATCGAAAGAGGATATTAAAGGGTAGGTAATATCAGTTTATTGGTTACCCCTGTTCAAACTTATGAAACATTTTAAAAACATACTATGAAGTACGCTTAGTGTAAGAAAGCAGTTATGTGACTTTACTTGATCATGCACCTGAGAGGAAAGCATCAACGAGTATTGTTGTACTTATGAAGTTAGTTGGGGACCTCTAGTAGGGGCTTCATTGCAGAAAACCAGGAAGGAAATTTAGAGAAAGATCCCAGTGCAGTATTTACACTCCATAGCTCAATAAAACTGAAGAGCTGGGAAGGTATTGTGATTGTTATGTCTATTCACATGCGACAGTGGGTCTTACTAAAAAGGCTAGTGTTATCGTAAGTGAGCCACTTATTCATTTGGTGATAATGAACTTTCTCATGATGTGTTGTAATAAGAAAACACCACATGGATAGAAAAATAACAATAATATTTCTCAATTAATTTTTATGGAGGATAACCCAGCGGTTCAAGCTCGTATAACTTAATTTCATTGAAACAAAATGGTCTCTAACTACTCAAATTACTCATCAACAATTATAAAAGAAACAACAAACAACTATTCAAGAAGGAGAAAAATTTTAGAGGAGGTATGGTAAGAGCTTAGTGAGGTTTTATCTTTCTTTCATTCTTCATAATTCATACATTTTCTGCTTAAAGATTTGATGAAGTTGTTGGCAGCGGGGACATCTTGCAAATTAGCAGAAGGGATGAAGTGAGGATAAGTTTCGATAGTGTCCATGAGGTGAATGGTGTTAGCACATAGAATTGTAGGGGTCAAAAAGAATCGATTTGGTTTCATTTTTGAGTCATAGGGTTTAAGTCATAGGTTTTGAGTCTTCTTGTTATAGTTATGTCATAACTTATATTTTTATTTAAATAAGTGAAGTTTGCTTCAACCTTGGTTTAGAGTCTTTAGGTCATGTAGTTAGTCATCATGACAAAGTAAATAAGTCCCTATGAGTCACACATTTGATCCTTACAACATTACCTTGACATGTCACACCTCCAAGTTGTACACAAGTTTCTCCTTGTCACCATCCATTTGTTAAAATGTCAAGTCAAAGTCATGTGTATGTGTTGCCAACTCACCAAGAGAGTTCACAGCGTACTCATAAGTACCCCATGCATTCATTTGTCATAATTGTAGTGAAATAATCGTGTCAACGGATATTTCATTGTTTTCAGAGCCTTCATTTGACCAACTTTTCAGGGATTATGTCATAAGATCTTTCTAACAGTCTCCTCGAAGTGTCCAATTTGTGTTTGAATTTGGCATTGTGAACTGGAACTGCGAACCTGGTGTTGCAGACAAGGCATTGTGAATTGGATGAAGAGGATCATTGGAGCTTGGATAACTTGCAAACATATCAGTTTAAATTCACAGACATCAACATCAAACCCAAGTTTACTAGGTACTCCTCGAGGGTCTCCACACGATTTAAAGTTTGAGAGAAGGTTTTATGTTGGTTTATCTACTGGTGTTGCGAACTGTCCAACTCTTTTATTGCCATCCTTCAAAACCACCTTCATGGTCTTTTGAACCTTACCCACCAGTCCAGGTTGCTTTCTTGATCTCATGCATATTTTCCAATGCTAAGAAATCACTTGGTTACTCCATCGTTATGAACTAGTTACTTTGACGTCGTGAACTAGGCATTGCTAATAGGGCATTATGAACCCTTTGTTCCAGAACTGCTAAAACCCTCATCTTTTTCATCCTTTGAAATTTAGCCTTAAAAGAGTGAATTTTACCCCTATCAAACTTGGAATGTATGGTTGATCATATGTTGAACCAGGCTTAAAGTTTCACACATTATCAATGATGCCAACTAATATTTATACTGATGAAAAATATTGTTTTAGCAAAGAATTCACATTTGTCCCCCTTTTATTATAACTCTCAGTTGTTGTTCCTTATTCCTCATGTTGGAAGAGTGTCTTGTCTCATACCTAAATTTGTATAGAGTGAGGTGTATAAATATATATACAAGGTCAGCCTTTTGAAAAGAGTTATGTCATCAAAACCCTAATTTTATGTATTCCTTGTTTTCACACATCTAGTTATCATTAAAACTTACATAAAAGCATTTTTTCCAGTAGTAGTTATGGATAGTCAACAACACAAGGAGACTCACAAGGGAGTGGATATTGTAAGGACATAGCCTTATGATATGAATCTCCTTAACTCTGAACCTTTATTCAGGGAAGCCTTTCAGAGGGTAGGTTGCATTAATTTATGTCAAAATATGCAGAGGGGGCATCCAGAGGTGGATAGAGAGTTTGAACTCAACTTTAATGGGATTAAAACCAAAGTGGGAATGTTAGAGTTTGATTTTTCATATATTTCCATCTCTGTTGCAACAAAGATACCCAATAGTGGAGAGAAATGGTTCAAAGTTATGGTATTAAATTCTTCCTTCTCAAAGGAATTCCTTAAGCCAGAGTATCAGGAGGACAACTTTTCCAAAGGGGTACCTAGAATCCACATGTTTGAAGGTTTTGATAAGATGTTGAAGGTTATCCAGAGATAATTCACATGTGAAGGGAGGTTCAACATGGTTTACCTATACCACATCTAGTTGTTGTTACACTTCACAGGGAAGGAAGCCATGAACCTTCCATTTTATCTTTTTAGAAGCATTGGTAAGATGTTTGACAAAGTTCAAGCCAAGTCAAAGAAAGTAGACACTAGTGTCTTTCATTATGGAATTATTAAGATGTTAGTAATGGAGGAGTTTAGAAATACAAACAATGATTTGGAAACATTCATCACTTCATAGCAGTTTCAGTTAGATGTTTCCCCCACTCCACAGTCCAAGATACAAAGTCCTAGTCATGTTAAGAGGATTGTGTATTTAGAGGTTAGCAAGAATAAAAGGGTGACAATAAGTGATAAGGTTGTTAGAGATACAAATGAAACAGAAGCAAGAGGTTCCTTCAAAAAAACCCACAAGCTTGAGAGGAACAAATTTGGTTTTTTCCCCACCCATTGTTGCAGACAAGGTTAAACCTAGGAGGCCTTTTACTAGGGCAGCATCCAAACAACATGTCCCAGTGAAGGATGATATAGCAAATACCTCAGCCTAGCAGAAAGGAAAATCTCAATCTTCTGAGCAACCTATTGAAATTTTTGATACCACTACTCCTCAACATGAAAGCAACCCCACCTTTAAGAGGCTCAAGAAGCAACTCAAGGAAGCAAGAGTTGAAGTTGATAAATTGAAGAAGGAAGACTTGGATTCTAGGAAGAAGCTTAAGGGAATGATGTGCATGTACCATGAAATTTGACAAGACCAAGTTCTTGGCTAAAATATTCTTTCCCCTTCACAGATAGCTTAGGAATCTCTATAGATAGAATAGATCCCATCAAGCTCAAATCAGAAAATTGAAGGCAGAGCTGCAGTATTTCAAAGAAGAATTGGCCAAAAGAAACCTAGACATGTTGCCCAAGGTTGCTACTAGAAGAAGCTCCAGAATTAAGAGATGAAGACATTGAGCCTCCATAAACAACATCAGTTTTGGTCAAATTTCTTGTTTCATGCATTTTACAACACTTTTGGTGATGGCTATGATTTTTAAACCATAATTAGCAATTTTGGTGTTTTCCTCCAATCATATATCCAGGTAATGAACTTTTTGCAACATATCTGGGAACTTGGTATAATTTTGAGATGTTAAAAACTTTGGTAAAGAGAAACAGACCACTACAAGAAACGTTCACAGTGCTTGGTGCTATGAACTGGTTGTTTCAGGGCAGCTTGCAACACTGTCTTGTGAACTCAATTTTTTGGAGTTTTTGGAAAGAAGAGAAACTAACAGATGTCAATATGGATGTGTACCATCTTTCTGAAGGTCATTTGCGATCTGGGAGGCCACCTGCCCAAAGAAAATGCACTCGAATGGATACATCATCATCCATTAAAAAAATGTTGCAAACGTTTCCAACATCATCCTGGAAAGTGGCATTATGTTTCATTTATGTTGTACACATGTTTCCATGGTCCCCTTAGGCACATGGATCCTATGAGGAAGTTGTAATTTGAATTGTAAAGTTGTCAATGATAGTTTAGGCTATAAAAAGAGTATTGTAAGACTGAGGAGAGGTTCGAATGGGGTAAGAGGAACTCCTATTTTTTATATCATCTATGTAACAGATATTATCTCCTAATGTATGGATCATATCTAAGACACTTTGGATAATGGAAATCATTCTTTATTCTTATTATCTTTTTTCTATCTTTCTTTGATTGCAGTCTGTTGAATGATTCATCTGGTTGATTGTATCTTTGTTGCAATAAAGGATCTATTGTGATATTGTTTACAAATATATCAGAGTCTTTCTCTTTGTTTTTAAGAGGTTATTATTTCAGAGAGTTTTCTTCATATGTGTGTCAGTATTACCTGATGTAGATGATATACATATTACACATTTCTTGTCAAGTCTTCCACCTACTTACTTTATCTCTTAAAACCTTATCTAAAGTTATTCAAGTCCTTATTTGCTAGTGTATATTGCATGGAGTTATCTGTGATTGACATCCTTTACTGCATTTTCCATCCATTTTCCACATTTTATAAACATTTACCTTTCACATTCTGATGGGTTTTGGGCTTGCACTTACAACAGTCTAAGTGTGACTCTCAATGCTAACATTTTTGGTGTCGTTGTCGGGGAATGTATTGAAGATTTTTCCCTGGTTTGTATGACAAGGAAATACTGATTTTGATGGTGCACAGTAATCAGTAAAAAGAGGACTGCATATTGCACCTGGCAAATCCAAAGTTCATTTGTGGCTCCCAAAGGCAGACACACGAGGTTAAATCCACAGTCACCTCTGGCTGCACCTAAACCTGATCCAGAAAATATTTTAAAGAAGGGAAACATTTTGCAAGGATATTCCTCTTCCAAATCCTCATGTACTTCTGGAAATTTACATGAATTTGCTTTCAATACACCAGTTGTTGTTACTCATGTTTCTCATTTTCCTATTGTTGAAACTCTTGTAAAGTCAACACTAGGAGATTTTCCTGTAGAATATTCATCTTTTTCTCCTGAGATGAAAGAAGGAAATTTAGAAAATTTTGATTTTCTTGCATCCCCTGAAGTTGTAAATTGGTTGTCCCCAAGGTGTAGGACAGTCGGTGATGGAGTGTGTTGTTAAGCCACTCTTCGTTGTTAAAGTCACCGGTTCGAAACCTGCAGGGACAAAAAATCCAACCATGTTAAGGGTTGGTGTGGCTCAGGCCGGGTGCGATCCCCGGGTGATTTTGACGGCTTAGATGCCCCTGAGTCGCGGTTTCTCAAGCCACAGGTTAA
>SNQJ01S0173611.1:1924-20320 GCA_010110895.2 Picea sitchensis | reverse complement strand
GGAGAAAGAGAGAGAGAGTGCACGAGAGGGATAGAGAGAGGGATCCTGAGAGGTAGGGAGTGAGAGGGGAGAATAGAGAGAGAGAAAGAGAGAGAGAGAAGGAGACTGAGAGGGAGAGCTAAAGGGTATAACATCCTGGTATTGTGCATAATGAGAGGACTTCTTCTTTGAGGACACTTGCATCCAAGTGATCCAGATCTTTATATGATTGGTTGTTTTGATTGTGATTATGAGATATGGTGGATTTAATGATATGTTATTTTTGTTGTATTTACATCGAAAGGTGCTATTGACTGGGTTCACCTAAGTGTGCAAGACTCTCGATGTTTGAGGATGCCGAGGCATTGATGAAACTTTGTGGACTCTAGATCGAGTCAAGGAGTGGACTGTTAGGTTTTGAATGTTGTTTATGTGACATGTGTACACATGATTAGATATTATTATGTTGATTGTTATTGCTGACATGATTCATTGATGGATGTAGTGGGCCAAGGAGGCCACCTAGGGCACACAATTCAATCACCTAGGCGCAACACTTCTTCACATTTTGATGATGAATTAAATATATGTAAAATAAATGGTTCCCTTGGTATATAAGATGAACCGGGACTAAAATAAATCATTCTTACCTTTTATTCTGAAGATATGTGTCTTGGTTGTTTTCTTTTCTAAGTTTTCATTTTACATTCACGAAAATTTTGTTTTTAGGGTTTTTCGAAGAATAACCAGTGCGCCTTCTTTCATTGTTTCCTCCTGGTAACTCTATATTCCATGCTTCCACCTCTGATATAAATATGATCTCATTAGCTAGCCACTATCTTAGGTAGAAAATCATTTCCTTCAAGTTTTCTGAGGTAGAAGGGAGGGTGCACCAACTAGGGTTTGTTCCCTTGCTGGTTTCTTTTTTGTGGGAATGGAGTGAGTGTGCCCTATTCCATGGTTGCACTGGTATTCTCCCACTAATCCTCGGAGGTCACTCTGATATCGCCAAAACCTCCTGGCCACTCTCGTTTCACCCCAGTGTGGATCCCCATTTGCTTGGTCACCCAAACTAATGGTACACCCCTATTCAGATTTGTGCCCCTGAGGAGAGTATTTTGTCAGAATATGAGCTATGGCTTGTGTGGTCACGTTCTCCTGTAGATCGCCTTCTTTGAAAGATCAATTGATATCAGAGCCTCAAGATCCATGGAAAATCTTTTGATATTGAAGATTGAGCCAATTTGTTTTTGGGTTTTCATGAAATAATCCAGAGTTTATAGTTTGCCCATTCCAGGGTTTCCATTTTATACAAGAAGATCCACAAATCTCATAAGCACCAAGTGAGCCCACATATCCATTTCCATAGAGAGGAGATCCATAGATCTAAAACAATATAGATCTCTCCCTCTAGACCAGTTCAAGCTATGTTGCCTCGGGGTTTTGAGTCTTTTATTCTCAAAATAGAGTCCTTTGTTCAACATTGCAACCTAGGGGCACCTTTTCTCTTGATATGGCCTCACAATGCCTCCACACAAATATCCTTTGGTAGTCAACTCAGATTCCAACACATCAAATCTTGCCCAAGATCTTGCCTCCATCCTCAATGCGATTCTCAGAATGCAACAACAAAACAATCCGGATCCATTCTAGGTTGACACTCGAATCAAACTACCCAAGTTTGTTGGGCAAACAAATGGAGAAATGGTGTATTCTTGGATCCATAGCCTATCCGCCTATTTCAATACATGTCTAGGCCTTACCGAGGAAAGAAAACTCCATATTTCCACCTTGCAATTAGAAGGACTCGCATGAACTTGGTGGGATACAGAGCAAGAGGAGACCACATTTGTGATAGAGATTGGGGATGCTCCAGAATCCTCTACTTTGCAACCCATCAAAACCTGGGCTCGACTTTCCAAATATTTGAGAAATAGCTTCTACCCACCTAGGTATGTTCAATCCTTATGGATCAAATGGCACCAACTTCGACAACTCCCTTCAAAAAGAGTGCAAGGCTACATAGAATTCTTCTGCAAGATGAGCCTTTTACTTCATGTTCCAGATCCAAAAGAGGTACTCATATTAAAATTTCTGGTTGGTTTATTAATTCAATTCCATCGAGAAGTAGAGTTCTTTGAAAATCCAACTTTAGATAAAATATTTCAGAGACCTTTGGCTATAGAAAGGAAAGTCTCTCCTAGAGATTGTATTCCTCAGTGCCACCCTTACACCAACCCACCCACCTCTCAAGCATCCAGCTCCCATCCCTCGGCCTACTTTCCACCTCCTCAAACTCAAAACCCCACACCCAATACAACTACAAGGACACCCTAGTGCTCATTCCTCAAAACTACTTCACACAATTCATCAGATTGTTGAATCCTGCAAAATCTAAAAACCAACAAAACTCTACTCACTGAGCTCATTACACCTTCCTAAGTAGAAGATACCAAAGAAGTTCCTATGGAAAATCCCATAGAAGTAGATCCCTCATTGATTCTAATGACCGAGGAAGATTCAAATGCATCCACCCAACCCCTCTTCACCGATAACTGCCAAATCAAAAACACCTTGGATTTACTGATTATGGACAATGGAAGCCAAAAAAAATTGGTGCTAAAGCCCTTGTCAACCTCCATAATCCTTTCACCACTCCACATCCGCAACCCTATCAACTCAGATGGGACAAAAAGGATGGCCCTCACCTCGTAGTTTCCAAGCGTTGTCTGGTCATTTTCACCATAGGACAATTAAATGATATTGTCCTATGTGATGTCTCCCCCTTGGATTGTGTGTATTTTCTACTCTATATCCCATACGAAAACAAAATAAATTATATCTATCTAGACAATTCCCGCCAATACAAAATTGCCAAAGAAATCCACACTTATGTCTTAACTGCAGCAAAACCCAAACCCCCTTCTACCAAAGAACAAGTCCCACATTTACACCTAAACCATTGTGTCTCTCTATGTTTTGTGCACCCAATAAAACCAAACAATACAATGCACCATGTTCCTGAAACTATGACTCCCCTCCTCCATGAGTTCGCATAGGTATTTCAACCTCCAGAGGGACTTCCCTCCTCCTGCCACATTGACAATTCCATTCATCTCATCCTCGGATCTGCCTTACCCAACGCCCCTACTTACCGGTTGGCCCCAATAAAAACAGAGTAAATGGAAAGACAACTGACCGACCTCATCAACTCTGGCCACATCTAACCTTCATATTCTCCCTGTGCTTCTACCGCCTTTGTCATCCCTAAACGAGATACCTCAAAAATGTGTCTTGTCACTGATTACCGAGCCTTGAACAAATCCATAATAAAAAACTGTTACCCCCTTCCTCGGATTGAGGAACTACTCGACACCCTCCAAGGAGATAAGTGGTTTACTAAATTGGATTTGACAACCGACTACCATAAAGTTCGAATGAACCCAAATGATGTTTGGAAAACAATGTTCAAGACTAAATTTGGTATTTTTGAGTGGAAATTCATGCATTTCGGTCTCACCAACGCCCCAACTAATTTCATGAGGCTCATCAATGACATATTTAGAGAAAATTTGGGTCAATTTGTCATCATCTAATTAGATGAAATTCTCATATTCATTCAAACAGGGGACACTCACATGCAACATGTCCAACAAGTTCTCCAGATTCTCCAAGAACACAAGTTGCAAGTCAAAGAGAAGAAATCATATTTTGGTCAGACTTGAGTCCCCTATCTTGGCTTTGTGGTTAGCTCAGAGGGTAGTCAACCAGATCTAGCTCACATCCAAGCATTGAAACAATGTCCTCTACCTTTGCATCAACTCTCAAATACTTCTTCTACATTCATCTCGACAAAAAAGAAACTACTCACTTTTCTCATCTCAAAGATACCCTCTGCTCATCCCCTGTTTTACATCTGCCAGACCTCTCCCAACCCTTTGATATTGAGTCTGACTCCTCACAATGTGTTACTGGTTCCGTACTTAAACAAGGAGGACACCTGATTTCTTTTTTTCTTAAACCCTATCTGAGGCAAAGAAAAATTATAGTACCTATGAAAAGGAATTTTATAGTCCGGTGCAAGCACTCAAACAATGGAGGAATTATTTGTTGGGTAAAGAAATCATTCTGCATACCGACCACCACCCTTTGATTTAAATCAATTCTCAATTGAAGATTCAAGAACAAAGGAACCTTAAATGGGCCTCCTACATTCAACAATTTCACTTAGTCATCATATACAAGAAAGGAACTTTTAATAAAATGGATGATTTTCTAAGTTGACCTCCCACTCCAGTTATTTCCATTCTATAAGTACATTGTTCTACTTATGACACATGGAAAGATAAATATGCTACTTACACTGACTTTCGAGAGATTTTGGAAGATTTGAAAAGCCCCACAATGATCAATCAGACCCCCTTCCTAGACTACACTATTCGGGATGGGTGGCTTTATAAGTTGAATTTACTATGCATTCCATAGTCAGAAGACCACCTCTTGTTCATCAGGGAAGCAGATGCTTCAGCCTATGGGGGGCAGTTTGGGACCACCAAGACCAGCCAACATCTACAACTCCATTTACATTGGCCTTCCATGTAGCCTCAAGTTGAAAAATTTATCAGAGCTTGTGCCTTATGCTCACAATCCAAGCCATCCAACCAGAAGCATGGGTTGTATCAACCACTTCCACTTCCTTCTCGGACTTGGGAGTCAATATCAATGGAATTTCTAAGTGGAGTTCCAACAACCCAAAAGAAGCATGATGCAATCTAGGTAGTGGTATTCCTCTTCTGCAAAATGGCACTTTTTATCCCATGCACAAAGACTACTACAACAACGCAAACAACATAACTTTAGTTCCATCATGTCTGGCCCCATTTTGGCCTCCCAAGAAGTATCATCTCAGATAGATATTCTCACTTCCTCAGTACATTTTGGAAGACCATATGGGTGCTATTGGGGTGACACATCAAGTTTTCTACTGCATTCCATCCTCAAAATGATGGCCAAACAGAGTTTGTCAATAGAGTCTTGGTACATGCTCTTCAAACTCACTTTAGGTGCAGAAAACAATGGTACAATTACTTACACATTCTCCATCATAGCTACAACAAGGAAACACATTCTTCTATAGGATTTTCACCTTTTGAAGTATGCTTGGGATTCCAACCATCATCTCCAACCGAGATTCCACTCACTTTTTCTCCTCAAGGTACCTTCCATCAATAGCAGGAACAATTGTCAACTCAACGATTTATCCAACAAATTGCAGAACGCCACAGTGCAGTCACAACAGCACTCAAAGCAACCCAAGATCATGCCAAGCAGCACCATGAAAAACAAATAACCTTCATGGCCTTTCAACTAGGGGATCAAGTCTGGTTACACTTGGATAATGAGCGCTTCAAAGGCCACCATCACAAGCTTCTGCCAATCATATATGGTCTCTATACAATACTCAACAAGATTGCAGAAAATGCATATAGGTTGGATCTGCCACTACAATTGGGAATCCACAATGTCATTAATGTAAATCACTTAAAGTTGGTTGAGCCTTCCCTCTTGGAATAACCAATCACCATCACTCAACCAGTGGACAACATTCCTGATTTCCAACTCCCATTGGCCAAAGTCACTATACTGGACACTCAAAGTCACTCTACAACCACCAAACTTACACTTCATATCTGGTAGCCCACCAAGGAAAAATTCTAGCTCAGGCAAAGTGGATCACAACTGATGTATTTTAAAACAAGTCTCTACATATTCTCATGGAATCTGGGATGGAGGAATTGGGCCAAGGAGGCCACCTAGGGCACAAAAGTCAATCACCTAGGCGCATAACTTCTTCACTTTTTGATGACGAATTAAAAATATGTAAAATAAATGGTTCCCTTGGTATATAAGGTGGACCGAGAATAAAATAAATCATTCTTAACTTTTTGTTTGAATCTCTATGTCTTGGTTGTTTTATTTTCTAAGTTTGCATTTTACATTCACGACAATTTCATTTTTAGGGTTTTCTAAAGAATAACTAGTGCACCTTCCTTCATTGCTGCCTCCTGGTAAATCCATTTTCCATGCTTCCACCTCTGAGAGAAATATCATCTCATTATCTAGCCACTCTCTTAGGGATAAATTCATTTCCTTTGAGTTTTCTGAGGCAGAAGGGAGGGTGCACCAACTGGGGTTTGCGCCCTTGTTGGTTTCTTCTTTGTGGGAATGAAGTGAGTGCTCCCTCTTCGATGGTTTCACTGGGATTCTCCCACTAATCCTCGGAGGTCAGTTTGAGATCGCCAAAACCTCTTTTCCACTCTTGGGTCACCTCGGTCTAGATCCCCATTTGCTTGGTCACCCAAATTAATGGTGTGCCCATGAGGAGAGTTTTTGGTCAGAAGATGAGCTATGGCTTGTGTGGTCACCTTCTCCTATAGATCATCTTCTTGGGAAGATCATGCACGATGATGATAACTTTCTGACCATACTCACATTTTGATTTAAAGGGTCACACATGAAAAGCAAAGACATTAAGGCAAAGGTGTGGAAACAACCCTTCCACAACCTACTAGCACTATCGTTGTGGATTTAATTGTAGGTTAACGATTACCTAGTTTGAGAAGACTGACAATGTCATGAGGGAAGACTGAGAAATCCTCTCATGATGATATAAGGGGCCCACAATAAGGAAGGGTCCTTATTCCTTAGGGGCCCTTAGTCTCCCACAACATCACCTCATGGAGTATTGACTCCACAAGCTTGAATTTTACCAAATTCAGTGGCACCCTTGGAGCACATAGTGTGTCTTGAAGGGAATGTCATGCAAATAAAACATAAATAGGTGAGTGACACCCTTGGAGAACATATATTGAATTTCATGTCATGGTTTTGACTTGGGTAAGTAATAAACCTAGCACCTATAAAACTATTCCTTATTAGGACCTATTCGCCCTTACAATGAATGATGTGATGAGTAAAGTTTAATAACAAATTTTGGGAAACTAATCACTTGGAAACTCTATAAAAAGTATGGCAGAGGAGGATTATCATGAAATCTAACTTGTGCAATGTTACGCTATAGAATTTTATGTTGAATGATTTTCTCTCATGGGAGTTGGGATACCTAGCTCAATCAACGAGTGGTAGGTCAACCTTGCGAGTAGAGCTAGGAGCTATCATTCTATGGCCTTATGTGTGTGGGCACTTTGTGGCTTAGGGGGCTTAGGGGAAAGAAGATTACCCCTAGCATTGGCTGGGAGGTAATGGTGAGGTCTCATCGGTCAACAAGAGAGATATCAATTGAGAGAACGTGCAGGACAATGTCTATGGGACCATCGCCTTCAGATTCAGTACATAGGGGTAAATTTTCATTGTATTTCAGTCAATTTTTTGTATATGAATATTATTAATGATGAATTCTAGATTATCATTTAAGGGAAAAAAATATTTGTGTGGTAATGAAATTGGTTATTTCCGTATGAAAAGTGAAGAATATATGCTTGTTGTGAACTCATGAATAACTTAGATTCTCTTGGGGTGTATGTAGTCTGAGGATTATCCTATTGTTGATTTGATTATGAGATGTATATTTTAAGTCTGGCAATTTTTTTAAACAATTGAATTATTCTCCTTTATCAGTCCCGAGGATCATCCCATTGTTTGATCTGATCATGAGACGTATATCTTTAAGTCCCAAGTAACTCAAACAACTGAATCATCCCTCCATCAAGAGAGGGCTCACGAAAAGAGATAGAGCAGAGAACCACTGGTGAGAAAGATATGGAGGGGGGAGGGAGATAGGTGGCAGAGAGAGGGTGGGGGAGACACCCGGAGAGAGAGAGAGAGGAGGGGAGAGGGAGAGGGCCGACTGACAGAGAGAGAGGAGGGCTGGAGAAAGAGAGAGGGTGGGAGAACCAAGAAGAGAGAGAGGGAGAGGAAGAAGTGGTGGGGAAAGAGAGAGAAAGGAGAGAGATAGAGAGAGGGAGAGAGAGGGGGGAGGGAAGGAGAGAGAGATAGAGAGAGGACCATGAGACAGGGAATGAGAGGGGAACAAAGAGAAGGACGGGAGAGAGAGAGGGAGAGGAGAAACAGCACAAGGAGAGGAGAGAGCATGAGAGAGGATAGAGACAGTGGAAAAGATACAAAGAGAGAGGAGGAGAGAGAGACGAAGGAGAGGAGAGAGATAAAGAGAGGAGATGGAGACAGAGACAGAGAGTGGGAGGAGGTGCAGTGAAGGGGGAGAGAGAGAGAGAGAGAGAGAGAGAGAGAGAGAGAGAGAGAGAGAGACACACAGGGCAAGAGAGAGAGAGGTAGGAGTGGAGGGGAGAGAAAGGAGAGAGAGAGAGAGGTGGAGGAGGGAGAGGAGAGAGGAGGGGCTGAGGAGACAGAGAAGGGGACTGGGGGAGACAGTAAGGAGAGGAGGGGGAGACTGTGGGGAGAGAGAGCGGTGGAGGAGGAGAGGGCTGAGAGAAAGAGAGAGGGGAGCCAAGCAAAAGAGAGTGAGATGAGAGAGAGAGAGAGAAGGCAACAAGAGAGAGACAGAGAGAATGAGAGGGGAGAGGGAGAGCAAGAGAGGGGAATCACAGAGAGAGAGAGAGACATAGGAGAGGAGAGAGGGGAACGTGAGAGAGAGAGGAGAGAGAGAGGAGAGAGAGAGAGAGAGAGAGAGAGAAAATGGACAGAGAAGGAGAAGAGCCAGAGGGAGAAAGAAGGAGACGAAGAGACAGGGGAAAACGGGAGAGGGGAGACAAAAGAGAGGGGGGGGGAGAGGGATTGATAATGATTGTGAGAGGAGGAGAGGAGAGAGTGAGGGGAAAAGAGACAGAGACAAAAAGGAAGGGAGGGAGAGGAAGGAGAAACAGACAACGGAAACGGAGAGAGTGAGAAGAGGAAGAGGGAGGACAAAGAGGGGCAGGAGGAGGACAGGAGAGGAGAGAGGAAAAGGAGAGAGAAAGAGAAAGAGAGAGAGGGACAGAGAGAGAGAGACAGACAGTGGAATGGAGGGAGGGAGGGAGAGACAGGAAAGAGGGGTGGATAGGATAGAAAAGATGGGGAGAGACGGAGGGGTGAGGAAATAAAAGGTAGATAGAGGGGAGGTGGAAGGGGAGAGGGGTGGAGGTGGATATATAGGGGGAAAAAGAGGGAGATAAAGGTGAGAATGAGGGGTGGAGATAGTATAAGAGGGAGGGAGGATAATATGGGGATAAAGAGAGAAGGTGAGGGAGGGAGGGAGAGGGAGGTGGGGGAGAAATGCATGGAGGAAAGAGGGAGAGAGGAAGAGAGGGGCCGGACAAGAGAGAGAGAGATGGAGGGAGAGAGACTGGACAGGGAGATAGAGAGAGGGGTGGAGGGAGGAGGGGAAGGAGGGAGGAGGAAGGGCGGGTTGGAAAGAGAGAGAGTGGGGAGGTGGAATAGAGGATAAGGAGGGAGGGGTGAGAGAGAGAGAGAGAAAGGGGGAAGGGGAGAAAGAGAGAGACACAGAATGAAAGAGACGTGAGGAGGAAGTGTGGGAGGAAGAGAGAAATATAAAGAGGGAGAGAGAGTAGTGTAAATATCCTAGTATTAGCACAATGACAGGAGGGACATTTGTGTGCAAGTGATCCAGTTCCTTATACAATTTTATTTATTTATTATGATTATGAGATATGGTGGATTTAATGATATGTTATTTTGTTGTAGTTACACTCCGGCTATGTGCCATTGACCTGGTCTCACTGAGTGAAAGACTCTATATGTTTGAGGATGTCGAGGCATTGATGAAACTACATGGAATCTAGATTAGGTCAGGGAGTGGAATGTTAGGGTTTGGAACACACACGCACATAAGTACATATGATTAGATATTATGATGTTGATTGCTATTGATGACATGATTCAAGATGGATGCAGTGGATGACAACAACTCACGCACCGTGACTCACATTTGGACTAAAGGGGTCAGGCACGAGAATTAGAGACATTGAGGTAGAGGTGTGGAAGAAGCCCTGACACAACTTACTATCACTACCATCGCGGGTTCGACAGACATCCCCAAAAATAAAATATTTTGGAAATTCAAAAATTTATTAGAAATTTATTTTTGTTTTAGTAAATAATTTGGAAATTTTTCATTTATGGAAATTCACCTTTGAATCTGATAAAATTGTAATCAATTATTATGACTGTTGGGAAAGACTCTGATTTGACCCAACTAACTAACTATTTGACTATGAAAATTGTATGTAAACAAAATATTGTTTAATTAATTGCAGGAGGAAAAAATAGAACAACCATGTTAAAGTTATAACTATGACTCTATGAGTGGGGAAGATGTTGGAAGTACATCTGGGCTGATTGTTATAGATGGAAAATCAGGGATTTGACATTGGCAGCCCCCTGAAAATCACGGATTTAGAAATATGCAAAATTCCCAAGGGAGGGAAAAGGGACCCAGGGAAAAAATATTTTTGGATAAGTAGCATATGTGAGGAGTCAGGACACTACCAAGTATGCGGGGAAAAAGGGTTTAGTATTGAATACCTCTGTTATGAACACTGATTTTGAGTGTGAGGCAAGGAGAAGAGGATGACATTTATGAAGGGGAGGTCCCAAGTTTTCCCTCATGGATTCAAGATCAGGCTAGGGGGTGAATCGAGAAACTGATTTGCTAACATGTTCCCATAACCTGAGGAACGTGGTTGTCTCTTTGTCTTTTCAACAACATTATTTCAGATATGTTATTCTGTCCCCTTCTCAGTATAAATTCTACATAAATATATATCTTATAGACTACAATTTGTAATTTCTGGTTAGGGCTATTGAAATGGATAAAAATGTGGTTGAATGTTGTTGAACTCAATATCTAATCAAAAGGTAATATCTAGATTAATTATGTATGAATGTTATATAAATGTATAAAAAATATGGTGGAATGTTGTCGAATTCTATATCTGATCAAAAGGAAACCTCTAGATTAATTATGTATGAATGTCATAGAAATGGATATTTGATAGACTACAATCTATAATTTTCATTAGGACTATTGTTATGGATAAAAATCTAGTCGAATGTTACAAAGACTCAATGTTTGATCAAAGGATGATTTATAGATTAATTCTGGTTGAATGTGTTTTATTGGGTATACTAGGTGAAAGAGTATGTTGAATTTTATAGATTTGAAATCTGTTTTGACAAAATAAGAACTATAGAATAAGCCATCTCTGAATAACATAATTACCTAGAAAACTAGCTACAAGAAAACATACAAGGGAAACAAATCACCAAGATATATCTATATATACATCTACACTTGCCCGTGTAGGTAACTTTATGCAGAACCATGGAATTAAGTAGAAATTCAGTTGTGTGTCTATTAGCCTAGAGATTGAATTAAAGGGCGTGTAAGGTATAGCATGAAGACCTATGTATATATATATATAGAGAGAGTTATAAATACATATTGTCATGTATAAATATGCATACTATAGTTGGAAATTGAACAATTTCCATGTTATTAACAACACGGCCTACAGGCTGATTCCATTCAGATTTGATCAAGTCCACACAAAATTCTATTACATATCAATATTCTCTTACATTCTGGTGTAAGAAAAAATAGATATAAAAACAATTCCGTAAAGGACAAATAATCTAGAAATGAATAGTTTCGTAAACAAATAAACAAGTTTATAAATTCCACAGTTACAAGAATAACCTGAGTCAGATTGATCTAATTTAGTATTATATATATATATATATACATATATATATATATATATGACTCCTCGGAACAAGTGGAAAGAAAGAAATCTCAATACTTGAATGCATCTAATCAACAAAACATAAAGTCCAGACAAATACATATATATATATATATATATGACATATAGAATAATTACAGTGAATGATAAATATTTTCAATAGTTCCATAGTGAGGGGTTTGACCCTTCAAGTTATTTAAGAAGAAGAGAAATGTAGGAATAGTCTAGATGCGTCGGAACTAATACTTTCTTCCACCGCAATCGCATACTAGAACTCAGCTCGAGATCCTACTTTTGTGGAAAGGAACAGTGACAGGAACCCGAATACCTCATACTTGAAGCGACATGATGGATTTTGAAATATGGAGAAGGTGTCCTATCCTATAGAAAAAAACAAATGGGTAAAATTTGATTAACATCAAGTATCAAAATAAAATAACTATAAAGGAAACAAACTTATCACCTAAGTGAACTCTCCAAATGTAGTTAACTGATGGATTCCAGATGTAGACTATGTTCCTCTTCCTCTTATCCATGAACATGGGTGACATGGACTCGGTAGGATGGAGAGGTTAAGAGCCACCTGATGGGTACCTCACAACCAGACATAGGCCCCATATTTAGAAGTAGTAATCAATATATAAAATCCACGTTGCTTCGAAGTAAAAAATCACATATTAATTAAGAGTAATTGATAAAACTATTGTGCTTTGGTTAATACGACAAACAAGGTCGACATTCCTTCAATAAAAGAGCAAGTATGTGAACTCCATATCCCTATTTCAAACCAAATCAAATAAAACGAAAAAAAACCTGTGGATAGGACCTAAATCACTCAGAAGATTCTTTTCTTGAAATAAAAACCTTTCGAATTCTAATAGACAAGATTCAACGCCAATATTGCTAGGTCATGGGCAAGGACAATATCCCTAGTCGAATCCGAGAGCTTCTGAGTAAGGGATTTCACATAAATTAAGAGTTTGTAACTCTACATATATATATATTCTCAACATCATCTAAAAATAGAAGCACAACATCTTACAATTGACAACCTACCTTAGATAGAGGGAAAGCATCAAGGGATTTACCTTGAGGAATTCGAGAAAAATCGAAAACCCTATAAGATTTCACAGCTTCACTCTATGAACTACAACTAAAACTAAGGGAAAATCTCCTAGTCTTAGGAAAATTTAAGGTAAAGCAACCTCCTATGGACATTGAGTCTAGTTTTCCCAAGAAAGGAAATCACAAAGGGATGAGCGTAATATACAGGCAATACCGAAGGAAATTTAAACTATGTAATGATGAGATAGATTTTTCCCTCAAGGAGTTACAGGTAGTTACTACCATCCTTATTCAAGAATCTATTATTATGCATAGGTTCCCAGAACCTTTAACAAGAATGGATTACTGTAATATACCTCAAAAATTGTCTAAAAAAAATTGTTTTATAATATCCTTGAATAGTTCGAGATTCATGCAAGTAAGATTTCTATTATAAAGCTTGATTCTGAAAGTTTGCAAGATTCCATCATTGGCCGATCACACAATACATTCAACTTAAAGTTTCTAATCGATGATATAATAAGTGTTTATTCCCCCTCATTTCAATGTTTATTTAAAGTCATGTAATTATAATTACTTTCCTATCTTTTTGTACCTATGACCATTACCACAGTCTTAGCAATACAAATGAGTTTGGGATTTTATGGCCAAATCATTACACGTTAGACCCTACAAATAAACCATTACCATATGTTTACAATACAAATGACTTTGGTGGTTGATGGCCTAGGCCTCGTGTGTTAGTCCATACACATAATCGCATGATGAAAATGACCAAACGAACTTATGTAAAAGTAGAGTATTAGTCTATACTCCCTCATAAAATTTTAAATATAAATACACCCCTATAGTTTTTTTTTAAAAATATACGGATACATGATAGTGATTAGGTAAGGCCTTCCAGCTAAACTTAGAGTACAAATATTTCATAACTCTCACCTAAGTGTTAGTAATACCATTCGGCTCAATTTTGTCCCAAACGCGAACATCAACTGCATACTGTATTAATTGCATTCATTGTGAATTTAGGGTTTAAGTTTGATATGCACTTACCCATCCCATTTGGTTCCATTTGGCCTATTGTAGTGTCAACTATGTATTGTATTAACTGCTTTTACTGTGATTTGTGTTTTAAAGGCTTCACAGCCTGCATGCTCAAGTTTCGTGAAGCTTACAAATACTCAAAGGAGGTGGAATTGACATGCACTTAATCAGATAGGAAACAAGGTAGGGTACAAGATTCACAGCTAAGGACACTCACCGACCTACCATCCAATATGGACGTGCCAATTCTATCTCACCACCTGGTCATTCGTACTCGTAGACCTTATTCTCTGAGGAAGGAATTAGCTAGGTTAATGGATTTTTGTTGTGGAGAGGTTACCTTAATCTACCCTAGCAAATTGGAGTGTAAATGATTGTCAATCCGGGTGTTTGTAAGACTTAGAGGCATGTCCAAATTATATGGATTTTAGATATAGTTTTATCTTTTATGGAAATAACACAAAAACCTATCTAAGGATGATTGTGCAAGAGATGCATTCTATTCGTGGTCATCTTCATAGATCTCTATGACAAAGACCTCAGCGCACTTAATAAATGGTAAAAAATGTAGTAAGCATAAACTCATTCTATACCGACCGTAAGTAAGAGACACTAAGTTTCATTCATAAGTCGCCTATAGTCCTCGTAATAGTTAATCAACACTTGTTTTTCCAAGAGTGAAAATGTAGCATTCAAGAGAAAGCTAAGACCTATCAAATGTTGGAAGAACAAAACTTTTATTCAAGAGATGCATTCATTGTCTTTCATTCACAATATCAAATCAAATCAAAATAATGAAAGCATAAAATAACTCAAAGCATTCAAAACTATCTTAATGCTTAAAGTCTAACTGCACATTGAGTTCTCATTCAAGAATCCATCTACAATGATGAGGTGTCTTGAAAACATTAAGCATGTCACTGAACTATGAAATTCATTTACCCACGCTAAAGATAAAATCATCTACAACAACAAGATCTAAAACATGTACTTGAAAATAACATTAAAGGAAAGAGTGTACTAGTTATAAATGGGGCCCTCCTCAATGCTTCCCTGGTACACTTTTGTTAACTTCAGATATGAAAGGACTCTAGTAACATTCAAATCACCATAATCATTCAAAAGAACAAAAAAATGGAGCTGATCTTCAAGAGTGCAAAATCTCATTTTTCTTCATTCATCCAAAGGTTGTCTTACTAGCTTAAACTTAGAGTATTTATACAAGAGTGTTAAAACCAAAAGTGCTAAAATTTCTCCTAAATATCATAAGTAGATCCACGATATCCTAGGAGGGTCGAATGCCTTTTCTAGATCCTCAAAACATGGTCAAAAATCCCACGAAATCAAAATCTAGTCTAAGATTTAATGTCAAACAGGTAATTTCTCACTAAGTGGCCCTCATGGACTGGGGCCATGGACCGTAGCATCTAGCGCTTCCTCAGATTTCTCAATATGATAGCTTATTCACTCATCCTTGTAATATCCGGGAACACAACCTAAGTGTTGGATTTCACCTGTGTCCCGTGGCATACAAATCCAAGGAGCTTTTACTTGGATTTGGTCAACTCGTATTCTCGCTAAATTTCCAATTTTAATGCAAAATTTAGAAAATTCAATTGTAGTTAAAGGATGACAAATATACCTTAGATAGGTTTTTTTATGGGAAATGTGGAATAAAATGAAGGGAAAATGGGTAAATAAAGAGGCAAAAGTGCTGGTTTATGGAAGCACAAAATGGACTCAACATCTCCCCAAGAGGGAAGTCCTTGGATGTCCTCATGCACAAAATGTCCTTGAACCTCTGTCAATGATATTCTACCACCTCTGTTGCCTGCAATAAAGTTTCCACATTTTCCTACACTATATGAAGTGCCTTCATCTTCTGATACTTATCCTTATAAACCTTCTTCTGCTGGAACCATTTATGTTTGCTTGAAAATTAATTTATTTTGTTTCTTGGTGACATTTTTGTTTTTCTTCTTCAAACTATCATTTCCCTCTTGTGTTCTGTGGATTCTTGAGCTGCCTCAAGGGACTTCATTTTCTGTTTTGATATATCTTTCCAAGACTTCTATCTCCTTGATTTTCCTCATCTTTCTTATCTTTTGTTCTTTCTGTCAAGTTCAATGGTGGAAGTACCAACCACCTCCTCCATCTGGGGTTCTTCTTTCATATCCTGGATTAGTTGTTCCATATCCACTTCATCTGTGCATAAGTAGGGGCTTCCTGTACCTCAAATGTCTCATAATTTTGAAATGACTGTGCAAGGCCATGTCCTAATGTGTTCATAATAGCTCACAAGGTTTCATCATCTTCCTCCCTATTTGACCTTTTGAACCTCGTGTCTTTTCTTTGTCCCTCCTTCATAAGTGGGTAAAGATTTTGATTCCTTTGTGCAAGTTTTTTCTTTCAATACTATGCTTCTTGTTCTCCTTCCCAAATGCAGTTTTGGGCTTGTCGCCTTAGGGTGTTGTACCTCCTCTTCATCATCAATCATTACTAGAATGTGCTCCTCCTTCTGCCTTATTAACAAAACCATTATCAATGGTAAATTGTTGCCAATTCATATTTTGCTTCAAAAGTTCATTTTTGATAATCATTTTGATAAGCCCACAGTGATACAAACTTCTCCCTGTGTTCCTACCCTGTTTCTGAACAGTCTTGGCCATTTTAGAGAGGCTTTGTAAGAGGAAGTATGGCATATTAATCTAACAATCACCTCTCAAATGTTGCAGCAGTTTAATATGGTATAAATAAATGATTCTGAATCTACCTTCACAGGTTATGAATTTCTGTATAAGATATGCCAACTCATCCCAGGGATGGACTAACCAACTCCTTGGGATACCTTTCTTCCAGTTCACTGATGCTACCCTGGACCTTGAAATGAAAGGCACCCATGATTTGTCCTTGAAATGTTTGGTTTTAAAATATTTTTCTCCTGTCTGTGGTAGTCCAATAATAAATGCAATACTATCTTCAGTGACCCTGAGGGTAAAGTTCCCAACATTGGCTTTCTCTCCATCAAATGAGTAGGCAAAGTCTAGGGCAATTCCTTCACAAAATCCATCAAACTTTTCAAAAAAACTTAACCACTGTTTATGTTCCAGAATTTGTAGGCAATCTTTGTGTATTTCTGATACTACAAACTTCTCAGGTTCATATCTTGACACCATTTTTCAAAAATTTAAAACAAGACCTCCAAGACTTCAACTCTACAATTTTTCAAAGATTTCTAGACTCTGTGTGACTGTGTATGGTTTCAAAAGAGTCAAAATATCCCCACTATTTTTGAAAAGAAACTTCAATTCTACAATACTTCTCAAATTTCCAGCTCTGTGTGTATTTTTTTTAATGTCTTCAGAAGAGTTTCTGTTCAAAAAAAAAAAAAAAAAACTCTTATTTTTATTCCTAAACTTGTTCTCTGTTTTATGAAGAATTTTTCACAGGCATACCTGGTGAATTTGAGAAATTCTTGGCTCCTCTGTTCAAACTCTGACTCAATTCCTTTCTTTGAATTCAACTCTGCTACATCATGGACTAGTTTGTTTACAATTGTATCCAGAATTGTTGCATTTATACTTGATTGTGCAAATTTTGAGTTCGACTTACCTCCAGAGGTCAATTCCTGTTTGGATACGTCTCCTATCCTTGTTTCACCACGTATCTCTGCAATTCCCCCGTGTTTTCCACAGAACGAAATTTTGTATGTTGACAGTATGATTGTCAACATACAATTTCGTTACTCTATCAGCGAATTTCGGAGTAGGGACGGTCAATGTGCTGTGTTGTAGGGATTTATGATGCATGGAGGAGCAATGGGCTAGGACGTAGGGATAACAAACTAGATTATAGGGATTTGAAATGCGTGGGGAGGACAGCAGGGTGCGTTATTTTGAAATGGTGGTGATGTACGCAGAGGAGCGTTGGTAGTTCGAATCTCGGGGCGTGCAAAGTGAGACACATGACGCGTTTTTGATGAGGCTCAGCACAAAGACAATGAATTAAGTCATTTTACTTATGAAGAGGGAAAGGACGTTGGTGGTGGTTTAAAAAGAATGGTTTGTCCATCAATCATAATTGGATATGTAACTCAGATCGTACCCTGTACTCTGTTGTCCTTTTGAAATTATTATAAGATATGGTTCTTTTAAAGAATGCTCATAGCCATATAACTCCCGAATTTTCAATTCCTTCATCAACATAGGAACTTCTTCTTATAACCCCTTTTTAATATATGAAAACCATTTTGAAATTGTTTTAATCTATGTATGTGACAGAGTTTAGACAACTTGAAAACAAACTCTGTGTTTTGGTACAAAAACAATCTCTCTTTATGACTCTTTTTGAAACAAACAATGGTTCTCCCCTTATGACTCCTTTTGAAACAAACAGTGGTTCTGCTGAGTGCCATTTAAGTGCTTTTGAGGATGTAAAGAATGGAGTGATGATAGGGTAATGTAGGGAGAGAGGAAGGATAAGGCATTTGTCATTCCTAACTTAAGAAGAATTTCCAAAATTAAAGCATTAAAAATGAAAACATACTAACTTGTTTGCTCCCTGTGTTGAA
>SNQJ01S0173610.1:0-20318 GCA_010110895.2 Picea sitchensis | reverse complement strand
ATTCAATGTTTTGGGAATCGTCCAGTCCATCATGGCCTTAATATTTTTAGGGTCTACCTTGACACCTTCATGAGATACAATATGACCCAAATACTCTACCTCCTTTACTCCAAAGAAACATTTGGATGGTTTGGCATCTAGTTTTTTCTCCTTTAGTAGTTGTAGCACCTTGTCAACAGGTCACACATGATCCTCCCAAGACTTGCTACAGATTAGTATATCATCAAAAAATACTAACAAAAATTTTTGAAGTAAGGACCTGAAAATGGAATTCATCAACCCTTGGAATGTGGAAGGTGCATTTATAAGGCCAAAAGGCATGACCAAAAAATCATAATGGCCTTCATGAGTTCAGAATGTTTTTTTTAGGATATCTTCTTCCTTCATTCTAATCTAATGATACCCTAAACGAAGATCCAATTTTGTGAAATAGATTTCTCCATGTAGTTCATCTAACCATTCATCAATGACGGGAATGTGAAACTTATCTTTAATAGTGATCTTGTTGAGATCTCCATAATCTGGACACATACACCATGAGCTATCTCTCTTGAATACCATTACCACTGGTGCAAAGTAAGAACTTTGGCTAGGTCTAATAATGTCAGCCTCTAACATTTCTTCAACCATGCACTAAAATTCATTGTTTTGGGCATAATGGTATCTGTATGTCCTGATGTTAGGAGGAACACTCCCAGGAATTAGGTGAATTTCATGATCATGATTTCGAGTGGGTGGAAGACCTTTGGGAATATCTTCAAATACTTTTGAATGGTTATCAATGATCCCTTGGAGATCTCGAGGAATAGATGGCTTAGATGTTTGGACATATAGTGAGCATAGTTGTGCAATAACCCCTTTGTTCCCCTTTTTTAATAATTTTGTCATGCCATTAGAGAATATCACCTTACCGGGTTTCCCTGTGACACCTCTTAACTCAATTTCTTTTCCTTCCAATGAAAATTTCATGAAAAGTTCTTGAAAATTAAAATCCATTGTTCCTAATGATTGTAACCATTGGATTCCTAGTACAACATTAGCACCACCCATGGGTATAGAAATAACTAGACTATTCATTACATATTCCCCCATAGTAAGATTGATCTTATTGCATTTTCCCGAGCAATTGATATTTCCTCCATCTGCAATCATTACTTGAAACTCTGGCACTGGATATACAAAGCAATTGAGAGCTTTGGCTACTTTATAATGAATGAAATTATGAGTACTACCAGAATCAATTAGGACTATTAACTTTTTGTTTTTTATGTATTCTTCGATCTTGAGGTTTTGAGGAGTGCTAATTCCATCCAATGCATTACACGATATCGTGGGAGTCAACTCTTCAAACGAAATTGCTTCTAGGTTTTCATCTTGAGATGGTTCTTTTTCTTGTTCTTCTTCCTCTTCACAGTCTATGTAGAATAATTTCTTCTCACCACACTTATGTCCCTTACTGTACCTTCTCTCACAATCAAATCATAAACCTTTTTCTTTTATTTCCTCCAATTGTTGAGGTATCAACCTTGTAGGTTGAGGTGTTTTAGAACAACGAGCATTATTCTCTCTATAGATGTTAGGATTGGTCCTTCTAGTAGCCATAGCCATATTTTTACTTTCAACATTTCTTCCCACCTTAAATGCATTCTCCAATGATTTGGGTTCCCAAAGGCAAACCTCATGTTGAATGTTATCCTTGAAAGTTCTTATGAATACATCAATCAAGTACACATCTGGAATATCTGTTACCTTTATATTCAATCTTTGGAAGTTCTGAATGTGCTCTGTAACTAAACCCTTTTTCTTGAGATTTATCAATTGGCTAAAGAAGGTATTGCTACTTGTATTCTCATAGTGTACTATCATTTCTTCCGTGAAAATTGTCCAAGTGACAAGTGATTTGCGAGAACAAAGCCATTGATACCATACAAATTGATTGGGTTCTAAATACAAAGAAGCAATTCGTACCTTTTGTATATGTGGCACATTATGTAGATCAAATAATTTCTCTAATTGAAGTATCCATGTGATTGGGTCCTTGCCATCAAACTTCCTCATATCGATCTTAGGAACGTGGTTGGTCTTCAACCTAAAGTTGGAGTTTCTCCATTATTGATTCACCTTTCTTGTGTCCTCATCATGAATTTCATGGGATACATTTTCACTTTCAGGTGTCCTCTCAATTACGAAATTTTTCAATCCTTCCATGCTCTCCCCTTTTAAAGCATCCATCTTAGTATTTATTGCCTCAAACTTAGTTTCTATTGAATCGATCATCTCTTGTAGTTCATATTTTGTTACTGTCTTCTTTTGTAAATCATTTATATCCCTACACATTTCTTCACCTTCATCAAGAGTCCAAGTAGAATTGTCTGGAGGCTTATTTGGTGTATAAGTTCCCTTTTTTGGTGGCATGTTGGCCAAGCATCACTTTAAACCTTGATTTTGAGGTGGTTCTTCTAGAAAATCTTCCTTTTATTGTATCTCCAACATTTCATCCCTTCTGAGTATGAACTTCTATTTTTTATAGGTCTTTGATATTTCTTCTCTTCAATTCCACAAGTCTGATAAAAATTGGATGTGCCAAGTAGAATTTATGGTAACTTCCCCACAACTGGATGATTTTTTTCCTTTCCAAGAGATCTCACTTGTATAGCGTGCCCCGCACAAAATGATTGATATAAAATTATGAAACGTATACCAGAACTACTACATTCTGTCCACTATCTAATGCAACTAGTCTCACTCAATTTGGATACTCTAGGAAGAATTTATGATTGTTTTACCCGGAACACCTGATTGAGACTAGTTAATAGGACTAGTCAGATACCCTATCTTCCACATGATGTATCTACAAATTTACTATGACCCAGAAGCTGAAATTTCTACCATAGATAACCTACTAATTTATGAGAATATCCTCCAAAGTTCAGGGTCTGAAACGTTACATAAAAAATGTTATAGCGAAAATTCTGCAATAACTCAATTCAGGATGATTCCAAAACCCTATCTTACAAAGGCTGTATCTCTGAACGTATAATGCCTCAGGCGCTAAATTTTTAACCCAATGTAACTTGATCTATATAGTAAATATGCTCCAATCTGTTCCTTCTGAATCATTGTAGAAAAATAGTTATAGCAAAAATTCTACGGTGTCTCAAATGTAGCAGTGAAACCCCAAGACCTTGAGCTCTGATACCATATGTTAAGAACCAAATATCAATATAGCATAGAAAAACATTAGAGTAAATACTCAACGCCTTGAAAAAGAGATAATTTTAGATAATAATCCTCTTCAATGGGGCAAACTCCTGTTACCCCACATAAATGTTCAAGCACAAGAAGATTCCAAATGAAAATGTCTCCTTGTTATATATAGGAGACTAGGAGGTATAATTACAACTAATGGAATTACGCTGACATAAATAAAATAACATTACTAATGTTATATGCCCCAATTAATGGGTAATGAGCCAATATTAGGACTTAACAAATAGATTTTTTTGTTGTCAATGTCATTCATATGCATTTGAGTTGTATATGTATGTTAGAAATATTTTGTCGGGATAGAATTATAATCTTCTATTTGTGAGTGTGTTGGATTAAGACTGGTTCTCAACGCTAAGTGCAAGCAATGCGTGAGAGAGGGTGAAAAATATGTGAGCCGATGTAAGGAGTGTGTATCTGAAATCATTCAAGTCAAAAGAAAATCTTCCCAAAGGGCACACTAGGATAATTCACAGGATTAGAGAGAAATTTCAAGGTGGTTGAGTACCTTGGAAAGAAAGATTGTGTGGGAGGAAGCACAACACAAAGTTACAGAATGCTCTGTAATACGCTTCCATGAGGGCATAGAGGAAGTATGAGAATGTAAAAGAGAAACACATTTTGAGGTGTTGGAATACTTAAGAGAACCCCAGGGTTGTTGAACACTCTGAGGAAGGAAGGATTTGCAAGAGTGAATCGAAAAAGGAAAGGAGATGCCTTAAGACTTGTGGAATGGATCAGGGAGAAGCCATCGAAAAGATTAGTCGAGCATAGGGAGTGTGCCAAGGAGACCATAATTTTATCTTACGATATCAGGAGGAAGATAATTTAGTTTCCAAGAAGGCACGAGAAAGTCCACTGAAGGGAACAGAGGAACTAGGAACCTTGAAGGTTTTCAAGCCAAGAAAAGTGACAGAAAATTTGCGCAGGACTCTGCAAGAGGTCTAGAAGAAGGTTGAGAATAGTATAAGTCTCAAGAAGAAAATTGTTCTAAGTGTTCAAGAAGGCCAAGGACTCGTCAAAGTCTCGAAGATTTTGAAATCATCCATCGTCAAGAGGAGACAGGTGGAAGAATATCGGGAGAGTTGAGAGCTACATCTTTGGAAGGTTTTCTAATATAAAACAAAGATCTTCATGAAGTCGCGAAGAGTTATTTGAATCCAGACTAATGTATCTAGAGGGGATGCAGGGAAGTGATCCACACATTTAGGAGGAGTAGTACTCTGGGATATATCGGAGGAAGACATTGAGAGAGTCCTAAAGGTCGGAGTTTGAATAGATCGTAGTCGTCGATCTAAATGAGGGACAAGGATCGTTGATCCTCGCACGTTTGAAGTTCGTCGATTCAAAGCTCGAGAATGTAAGAGTTGGTTGTCATGGAAAGAGTCGAAGCCCGAAGCTCGAATCTCTTTTTGTGGTTGAGCCCTGAGACACAGCTCGAGGTCACGTGATAGAAAGGGCCTGGCATGGAGAGTGAGTGTTGCTGCCAACATTATTCAAAGGGAAAGGAAGAGAGTCGCGGGGTTAGAAGGACCCACACTTTGAAGAAAGGAAAAACCTGTGATAGAGTTTATCGATTTCCAAAAGGGAGTCGAAGACTCAATCAGACTCATGTGTTTAAGAATGATCCTAGACCAGAAGGTCGCGCATCCCTAAAGGAGAGAAGGGGGTGGGGTCTGCACCATGACACATTCATAAAGTGGGTACCCTTTTAACATTTG
Organism: Picea sitchensis; assembly: GCA_010110895.2. Taxonomy (NCBI): domain Eukaryota; kingdom Viridiplantae; phylum Streptophyta; class Pinopsida; order Pinales; family Pinaceae; genus Picea; species Picea sitchensis. Next base: position 15,330 of record SNQJ01S0173610.1, on the reverse strand, counting down.
AAACAATAGCCATGAAACACTTCTTTTAAACATGATTTTTCACAACATTTGTACTTAGAATAAAAAATCAATGCCCAAAGAGAAGTTTTGATTACCATTTGAAACCACTACTGTTATGACTTAACACCGTTGGGAACTAAAACCAAGATCATACAAAAATAATCATCATGTAGGTGATCATAAGCATCAAAGACAGCCATCAACAATAAATAATTTAAGTGAATTTTCCTTCAAAGGGGATCTTCCAATTTACTTATTTGAATGGTTTTATAGGGGGTCCCCCATTATAGTTTATTTAGTATATATGTATGTATAATTATTTTTTTTTAATTTTATGTCCCTTGCAATTTGTTGTTTGCAGGTGTCTCTTTGACTATTTTGAGAGCCAACACTGGTCACTCTATAGGGAAGGAAATTTAATATTGGCTTGAATTCAACTTTTTAGTTTTGCAAACAGAGAAATGTTTTTGTTATGTACTCAAAAAAATTATTTTTTCTCTCGTATGCTCTTTAAAATTAGGGTGGCAGAAGTTAGAAAGGGAAAATATGAAAGAGGGGAAAGATTTAGCACTCAAGTTTAAGCAAATTGGCCATAAATGTAGCACGATACAAGGATACAGACCACAAGTGATTGTCTTTCTTTATGTTTCGGCTACTTATCAATACTTAAGAATACTTCTGCAAAACAAGTAAAAATTGTGACTATATATGAATTATTCAAATCAAACTGAAACAAAATTTCAACAAAATCAAAGGTAGAGGAAAAAAAGGCTACAATCAAATTGGAAATTGAACCTCAAGAAAGAATGGAAAGTGAACCAATATTGTTGAAGAAAATAAAATGCAAAAAAACAAAACAACTGTACAACCTGAATTGATATTTACATGAAATATTTATTCATAAAATGTAATAGTTATATAGGCTCAAAATAATGTTTCAAATGTGATCCATTAGTCATGAAAGAGAATAACCACTTGTCAAAGTATTTTAACATGTAAGTACTATTTCCAACTACTAGAGCGATATTGTATGGACCTAGCTAGAGCTTTTGGAATTTATAATGCTTGCCTTTATGAGCGTGCGCAGAGTCCCAAAGGATGACTTTGTAATTGAACTTAAACTTGATAGATTTGGCATGCTTATCAAAGTACTTCTTGATTGTTTTCTTCCTTTTCTTTAGGTTTTCCAATGCATGGTTTCTTTGTTCTTCTAAAGCTAGCAGTGCATTCATTCTCTAGGAAATATCAATGGAATTCAATTCCTCAGCCTGCACTGCTAAACAAATGGAAGTAAGTCGATGTTCAACATGAATTAAAACTTATTAACCGTATAAGAGTGAGAATGGGGTGTGTCCAGTGTTGTTTTTGGTGGTTGTGCGATCAAAGCACAATGTGTATGTGAGAAGAGTATGCCATTGAAGGGGATTATCATTAATAATTATTTTTACGATCTTGACTAGGTTTGTGTTGGTTGACTCAACTTGACCATTTCCCTAAGGGTAATAGGTCGATGAGGTGAATTTCTTGACTCCAAATTCACTCATAAACCAAGCAGACTTTGCAGAAATAAATGTGGATCCATTATCTAAAATTATTTCGAGCGGAAGGCCAAAGCGTGCAAAGATATTAGATTCTAAGAAGTTGATCATCTTCTCATCCTATGTGTTTTTAAGAGCGACATATTCGGTCCACTTGGTAAAGTAATATGTTTTCGTAAATATATATACATTTGTTGTCGAATTTGGAGGGTTGATAGGGACGATGAAGTACACTCCCCATTTATCCAATGGGAAATCTCAAAATATTGGCGGTAAAGGAATAACTTAAAATTGTTCCCTGCCATAAAAGTTTTGACATTTTTCACAAGCCCGAACGAACTTGAAATAATCTTGAAATATCAAGAGCCAAAAATAACCATGTAACATACCCAGCCACTTAAAAATATCTCATGCTCTAATACCATATTGTAACATACCCAGCCATCCTAGAGCTAGGCACATTTTACCAAAAATATCTACTCTATTCAAACTCTAATATACATATATATATATAATGAAAATTTAATAGATATAAAAAAATTTATAATACAAAGATTCATGCAGAAGTGACAAGAAACACATACATGCAATAAACACATGCAATTTTGATAAACTTCAGACATGTACATAAACACAACATGTAAAATTAACATAGAATTAGTACTTATATTTTTATGAGAAGACCACTGACTGCGTGCAGGACTTCCATGAGCCTACCATACAAAGACCATGTTGCTCCAAGCTATCATTAGTGGGTCATCCCCGAGTTGGGACTAAACTCCACCTAGGGTAAAGAAAATCCTGGGATAGGATGAAATTATGAAAAACTGCGCAATGCAACAGGAAGGATTCCCTCCAAGGAGTCTCCTTACTCCCACCTCTCACAGACTTTGATTCCACACATTTCTATCCCAACCTAGGAATATACACCTTCATTTTTCCACAGTCCATCGACTGCTCCACCTCCCTTCCAATGCTTCAACAATAGGTCAGATCAGGAATTCACAGAGCTTTGTAGTTGTTGCTAGACTCCCTCCAGGAGAAATCACTTCCCCAACAATCTCTCTCACCTGGAGAGAGTTACTCGTAGGCCTAAAAACTTGCTTGTTCAATCCATGGGCTTGACAACCTACCTCTTGAGAACCACAGGCCTAACAACCTTCTTCTTTTGTCGATCTCCTAAGACAAATGGGAAATGGAAAAGGAAACAATAGAACTCAGGTAAGGCAGTATACACTTCAGAAAAATACTAGTGCGTACAAGTTACAGAGGTTCCTACTGGCATAGGGTTAAAAAATGGTGGAAAATGGTTGACTGTGTGTCTTCTCAATGCGTGAGTGAATGGGGAAAATATGGTGAGTGTATGCATGAGGAAAGATGGTAAGAATGGTGAGTGAACACATGAGGAAAGATGACAAGAATGGCTAGAGAACCCCCCACAATGACGTATTTTTCCCCATGCATGCACCCACGTTGACACATGGCTCTCCATGAGCTTGTTCCTCTCCACTTGGATTTTTTTCCTCTGGTAAAGGAACTTAGGATAATAGGCTTTATTTCCCAAACCTTAGTATTTTAGGAATATACATTATAATATTCCCTTAGGTTAATCCCTCAATCTTAGCCCATTTTTCATAACCTCTCAACCCCTTCCCTTTCCCTTCCTAGTGGATCTTAGTCCCCCGTAACTCTTTATTTGTGGTTGGTCTACCTACAACAATGTATTTTTATTAATGATCTGCATAATTACATATACAAAAATAGGCTCATGGATTTACCATCTAGTCTCTCCAGCCTAATAAACACATAAGACTACCAACTTATAAACACTTGGATCACCAGCCTATAAACATCATTAAACATCATTACAATTTAGTAGGGGCTTAGCCTTGTTGTAATACATATTACAACAAGATCTTCAAAAATATTCAAAAATATGTGGGTATCGTTCCCACGTAGTATCTTCATGCTCCCAAGTTGCATCCTCAGGACCGTACCTGGTCCATTGGACCTTTATAATCCCTATGGATCGATTCCATATTTATTTGATTTTATGGTCTAGAATACCTATCGGATGCACTTGAAAAATGTTTTCTTTCTCCACCTGAATCACATTCCAATCAATAACATGATTAACATCAGGTATATATTTCTTAAGAAATGATACATGGAATACATTATGTATAGACATAGAGGCAGGAAATGAAATCATATAAGCTACCGATCCAATCCTCTATAGGATTTCAAATGGCCCACAATATCTGGTTTCCAACTTCAGGGAACTTATATTGGCCTTGACCTTTAAAAAAACATGATCACCCACATTAAATCCCCTGTGAGTTCTACCCTTCTCAGCAAATATTTTCTACCTATCTTGGGAAGATTTTAAATTCTATTTAATCTTTAACATTTTCTCTTCCATTTTCCTGATAAACTCTGACCCAACCACTGCTCTATCAGCTGGGTTGTCCCAACTTATTAGTGTGTTTCAACTTCTGCCATAGAGTCCCTCAAATGGGCTCATCCTCAGTGATGCTTGGTACCCATTCTTGTAGGAAAATTCTACCAAGTGTAGATAATCTTCACATTTATATGTTTTTTCCGTCACATAAATCCTTATCATATCCTATATCACTTGGTTCACTCTTTTTGTTTTTCCATCAGTCTCGAAATGATAAGTTGTGTTCAAGTTCAGATTTGTTCCGAACCCTTTGAATAATCCCTTCCAGAACTTTGAGGCAAACTTTGGGTCTCTGTCAAACACAATTGTCTTGGGTATTCCATGCAAGCGTGCTACTTCCCTCATATAAATATAAAAAATATTGGTTTCCTTGTGAATAAATTTCATAGGAATGAAATGGGAAACTTTAGTAATCTTTTCCACTACTACCATGATAACATCATGTTTCTTTCTTGTTTTTTGAAATTTGATGATGAAATCCATTGTCACCACTTTCCACTTCCACTTAGGAATGGGCAATGGCTGCAACAATCTAGCTGGGTGTCTATGCTCATTCTTTACCTTTTTACACTCCAAACATTTAGCAATGTACTCAATAATATCCTTCTTCATGCCTAGCCAATAATATTGGCTCTTGACTGATGCAACTATTTTCTAATTTCCTGGGTGTCCAACATAAGGTACATTATGCATCTCTTTCAAAATTGTACTCCTCAATTCATTATAATTGGGTGCATAAATTTTGTTCCTGTACAAGAGAATTCCATCTTTTTGCAATTTATAATCTTCAACTTTCTGTTGCATTTTACCTTATTGTAATTTTGTTTCCAACTCCATGTACTGCAAATCTACTTTTGCGACCTCATAAAATTTTCCTTTAAGATCAGTTTGATACATGATAATGGATGTAGCATGCATTTCATGAACTCTCTTGTTGAGTTTATCAACCACTGTGTTCTCTTTTCCTTTGATGTTCTTAATATCAAAGTCATATTCATAGAGGAATTCCAACCATTTTCTCTACATGACATTCAAAGTTGGTTGATCAAACAAGTATTTCAGACCATTATGGTCTTTCCTTGACTCAAACCTATTTCCCATGAGGTAGTGCCTCCACTTCTTGAAGGCATGCACTATGGTGGCCAACTCCAAATCATGAGTGGCATATAGCCTTTCAATATCTTTCAATTTTATGGATTCAAAACATATCACAAACCCATTCTGACTAAGGACACCACCAATTCCTTCGTTGCATGCATCTCTGCAAACCAAAAAATCTTCATTTGGATCATAAATACTCATAATTGGAGCACTGGTTAACAATTGCTTCAATTGTTGGAATCTCTTTTCACATTTTGTTGTCCATTGAAACTTCACCTCCTTCCTTTTCAAGGAAGTGATTGGGTGAGCAATTCTCAAAAACCCTGCAATGAATAGTTTTTAGTATCTAGCTAGACCCATGAAGGATCTAACTTCTATCAGATTCTTAGGTGTTGTCCACCCTTTAATGGCCTCAATATTTTCATGATCCACTGATATCCCTTATTCATATATGATATGCCCCAAATAGTGAATTTGGTTTTGATAAAATAAGGACTTGCTCAGTTTGGCATAAAACTGGTTCTCTCTTAACACTTGTAACACCAACCTCAAATGATGCTCACGTTCTTGTTCTGAATTGGAATATACAAGGATGTCATCCAAAAAGACAATGACAAACTTTTATAAATATTCCCAGAAAACACCATTCATTAAGCACATGAAAACAATTGGTGCATTTGATAACCCAAATGGCACCACTGTGAACTCGTAATGACCATGCCTTGTCCTGAAGGTAGTATTGTTGATTTCTTCATATTTATCCTTACTCGATGATATTCTGACCTAAGATCAATCTTTGAGAATATCCTTGCATCCTTTAACTGATCAAAAAGATCATCGATTGTCTGAAGTCAATGCACAATATCAATATTCCATATTTCTTCTTCACAAATAAGACCGGGGCACCCTAAGGTGACACACTTGCACATATATACCTCTTCTTCAAAATTTCTTCAAGTTGCATTTGTAGTTCCTTCAGGTCTAGTGTACTCATTTTGTAGGGAGTCTTTGATATTGGAGTTGATCTAGGCATCAAATTTATAGAGATATCAATATCTCTCTTTGGGGGTAGTCCTAGTATTTCCTTAAACACATCCTCAAGATATTTCAGGACTACATGATCCTCCAAATTTGGCACCTTATCCTTAGGTGCTTCCTCCATATGAGATGTGAATATTTGGTATCCCTTCGTGTAACACTTCTTTAGATGCATTGTTGACATCTCTCGGAGAGTAGCTTCCCTAGGAATTCCTTGGACTGTTCTTGGGTTCCCTTCCTCATTCAAGAAAGTAAACACCTTGTTATGATAGTCTAAGAAAAAATGGTGTTGGTCCAATGAATTCATACCAATTAGACAGTCATATGAACCAAATGGAAGGGCGTTCAAATCTTCCTTGGTACTTAGCCCATTCCTTTCCACTAGATATGATTTAACTAGCTCAACAACTTTTCTCTTAGTTCATTTATCTAGTTGTACCGACCAATATTTCTCATGATTTCTTCTTGGAAAATGAAATCTTTCCACTACCTCAGAATCTATATAGATATGACTAGCTCCTGAATATATTAAAATATTAAAGGCATGGTTATTGACCATACCTTCAAATTCAATCATGTGTGATTGAAAATCTACTTGCTTGTTTTCTAGGGATGCATATATCCTAGGTACACTTCTTCCCATGTTCTCCACTATTTCTTCTTGTTGTACATTGTGGAAAGCTCTCACTTTGTCACTTTTGTGAGGGCAATATATATACTTATGGTCTCCTTTACAACCCCAACATTGAATGGGTTCCTTCCTTGGCCTTTCCCCACCTACCTTAGCCATTATGTGATCTCTAAAAGATGATTGTCCTTGAGGATTGTTTCTGAAAAAGGGTGGCTTGTTTCCCTTTTGCCTCTGTTCCCTCTTAAACTTCTTCTTTTATTCCCAAGCTCTTTGGAAAGTAGGCTTTTTGTTATGCTTATCATATAAGCACTTGGATGTCCTTATGGTTTCCTCCAAAGTCTTGTGATCATCATATTGAATCTTGTCACTGATGAGAGATGGTAGCCCACTCAAATATATTTGAATATTTATTGTCTCATCCTTGATGAAGGAGACATACTTGAATAGTTCTAGAAATCTCATTTTGATACTCATCAATGGTCATGCTTCCCATCTTGAGTTCAAATATCTCTTCGTATTTGTTTCATAATACCTCTTGGTTAGGTATTTCTTCTCAAAATTCTTCTTGAATTCCTTCCAAGTCACATTTTTCTCTCTAACTTGTTGCACTTGCACAAGTTGATATCACCACATGGATGTCTTTCCTTTTAGATGATAGATAACAATTATTCCCTCTGCATGAGAAGAGTAGTTATGTAATTGGAAGTACTTCCTCATTTCTAGAAGCCATGTCTCAGTGTCTTCATCCTTCTTGTTCTCTCCATCAAAAGTAGGAGGTTTGATCTTGTTCATTTGTCCTTTGAATTCATCCACCCTAGACCTACTATGCTTCCTGACAGGGGATGGGATTGAGATACTGTGTGCTCTCCTATTGGAATTCCTTTGGGAGTGATGGTAATGTCTTCTATCACTCCTTGATCTTCCTTTCCTCTCAGAGATATCGTGGCTTCCTGATTTGTTAAAGCCACTCTCCTTATCCAACCTCTTTTCAATTCAGTCCAGTCCTTTCACTAACTTCATTTTGAAGTCTTCCTACTATTCCTTGGATTTCATAAGCCTTTCATTATCATCCTTGTGGCTTGGCACATCTAGCTACAATTTTTTGAGGGTCTCAGCCAGATTTATGTCTTTCTCATTTCCTCCTCCATGTCCATTGGAGTTGGTTCCTTCCATACCCAACTGGACATTCATCCATCTGATTCAATCCTGTTGACTATAGACTATATGTGTGTCATCCATCACTCTACACTTTATGTTGATTATGATCTGGCCGCTGTTAATTTTACAAAAATGTGCAGCCAATAGAACTTTGTCAGGCTAATTGTTCTTAATAATTTCATGGAAACGTGAACCATTCCGATTCCTTCATTTATATCAGACTTATTTTATGATTATCTCCTAAGAAATTTAATTTTTAGATCCAATTTCTTGGTGAAGAATTATATTTTACTGTTCAATACCTTCCCAATGACTATTTCCATGCTCAATTCTGAGTTTTGAGTGGGAAGTTATGGATACTTGAACAATTTGTCTTTTCAGTGATGCAATACTGTACATCGATTCATCCAACTCAAAGTCAAATTGTCTCTTGTATTGGTGTTGGATCCCTTCTTCAAGTTTACAGGCCTTCCTTACTTCTTTAGGTGTAGGTATGTACAATCAAGAACATCATGAGCTCTTTCTCTGAGCCCTTTCTTGTTCTTAAAAAACAAAATCGGGTACCAACCCCTTTTCTTCGGCCCCAAAATTCATGTAACCTCAGGTTGTGACCCAATGATAACAAATAGGATCATACATTGTGCTTCGAGCCTCGAGGGATCTAGAATGTTGGGACTTTGCAGGATCTTCCTTCATTATAATACATTTCCTCTTAACGCCAATTCTCCGAATACTCGGAGGATGTACAGATCGAAATTTCTCATTCTTTGTTTAGATCTATGGTTTATAGGAGATCTGGGACTCCAGGCTTCGGTGGTTTCCAAATAAATTCTCTACAAATATTTTGAAGTGTCGACTCACCAGAGATTATCTCCCTTTCCTTCAGATTTCATCTCCCAACCAATGGTAGATATTAACTCCGGCCTTCGGGAGTTATCTACTTACAATAATAAGAAACTCAATTCCTTTGAAGTACCACTTTTCTAGACCTTGGGATCTGGTGCCACACGTCCTCTGTGATCAACGGTCGAGATAGACTCCAACCTTCGGGCCTTCAGAAGTCTTCAACCTCAATTGTGTATGCCTTGAATCCTCTGGACTACGGGATCTATTCTGAGTTCTCCTATTTCCTCTCCCGATCAACAATGAGGATTTACTCTTCTCTTCAGAGCTTCAGGGGTTTCACCTTCCGAATGTTGAATTGGAGAACTCTTGGGTTCCACTTAGTAATGCACACCTGGGTGCTACGTGGCACATTCCAAGAAGAGGACACGTGACCCAATCTGAGGGGTGACACGTGTCAAGTTCTGACAAGAAAAATAATCCTTTTAAAAGAAAAAAACAAACTGAAACGTGGCATGCATCATATGTACCCATGTCACCCGAGGTGATGTCATCAAGCCACATCACTTTGGTGCTTCGTGACTTCAGAAATTTGTGACTTCAACACTCCGAGACCTCGGAGATTTGGAACTTCTTCCTACAGTTTCCTCCGAACATCGAATGCCTGAATTTCTTAACCTCCTGGGGTTGATGTAGTACAACTGTCATCAATCAAGGTGGTCACACGTGACCCCACCATTGAGTGACACATGTCAGGTATCAATCAGTACTAAGGGCCTGTCAAAAGTACACAAAAAGTGGCATGTGGCATAATCAGGTTAGGTCCACATCACCCTAGGTGACATCATCATGCCACGTCATATATAGCACTTCGAGACTTTGATGATTTATTCCCATCGGCACTTTTTCAAAACTGTCGAACTGTCGACCATTGAACAGGTCCACATCACTCCAATGATGTCATAATGTCACGTCACTTCGATGAACCAGTAGTTCGGGGATTTATTCTCATCGAAACTTTTGAAAAATTGTCGAAATTTCGACCACCGAATAGGTCCACATCATATCCGATGCTTCAATACTTTGGATATTTCTTCTCATCAGCGCTTTTGCAATACTATCAAACTGTCGACTATCGAATAAGTCCATGTCAGATCTGACACTTCAAGAATTCAACGATTTCTTCACTGTGCAATCTCCACCAGATTTCCTCGAACACTGAACCACCTAACCACTTGGGTAATCCAATGGTTCCCCTCCTCCCTAATGATCTATGGTTGAGAATCAATACGAGACTTCAGAGGATTTCCTTGCTGAAACATTACACAACCCTTAGACTGTTGAAACTCTAGATCCAATGGTTGTGAGGGATTTGTCTTCTTCCGAATGGATCCGACGAACCAAATTTAAACTTTGTGGCACAATACCATGGTTTTCATGGTTTATCAAACTTCTATACCTCCTAATATTTTCAATACCACCCAAGATCTCTCTCAGTGTCGCTCGGGCACTCTGTGCATCAAATCCCTATGAAATTTTTACTTCAAATTCCACATTTGTGGCCCATGCAGGTTAAGTGTTGAAACCATGGGAACTGATACCAATTTGTAGCATACCCAGCCTTCCAGGTTGGATCATGCCACTTAAAAATATCTCATGATCTGATACCAGATTGTAACGTACCCAGATTATAACATACCCAACCATCCCATGGTCGGGCACATTCTACCAAAAATATCTACTATGTTTAAACTCTTATATACATATGTGTGTGTGTGTGTGTGTGTGTGTGTGTGTGTGTGTTTGTGTATATATAATGAAAATTTAACAGATAGAAACAATCTTCTCATACACAGATTCATGCAGAAGTGACAATAAACACATACATGCAATAAACACAAACAATTATGATAAACTTCAGACATGTACATAAAAAAAACATGTAAAATTAACCTAGAATTGGTACTTATCTTTTTATGAGAAGACCACTGACTATGTGCATACCTTCCATGAACCTCCTAGCCTTAGGCCATGCTAATCCAAGCTATCAACAATTGGTCACCCTCGAGCTGGGACTAAAATCCACCAAGGGTAAAGGAAATCCTAGGCTAGGATGAGACTACCGAAAACTGCACAATGCAACATGAAGGATTCCCTCCAGGGATCCTACTTACACCCACCACTCACAGACTCTCATTCCCCACATGTCTCTCCCACCCTACGAATATACACCTTCATTGTTCCACATTGGATTGGTTTCTCCACTTCCCTTCCAGGGCTTCAAGAACATGTTGGATCAAGAATTCATAGAGCTCTATAGATGTTGTTGGACTCTCTCTAGGAGAAATCACTTCCCCAAAGATCGCTCTCACCTAGAGAGAGTTGCTCATAGTCCTAACAACTTTCTTCTTCAATCCATGGGCCTGACCACCTGCCTCTTCAGAACCACAGGTTTGACAAAGTGGTTAATTTGTCTATCTCCTAAGACAAACAGGCAAGGGAAACGACAACAACAGAACTCGAGTAAGGCAATATACGTCTAAACAAAATACTAGTGCACACAAGTTACAGAGGTTCATGATCGTAGAGGGTTCAACAATGGAAGAAAATGGTTGACTGTGTGTATTCTCAATGCGTGAGTGAATGGGGCAAATATGGCGAGTCTACGTGTGAGGAAACATGGAAATAATGGTTAGTGAACGTATGAGGAAAGATGGCTAGTGAACACTGCACAACGATGAATTTTCCCCCATAAAACTGCATGCGCCTAGGTTGACACATGGCTCTCCAGGAGCTCGTTCTTATCTACTTAGAGTTCATTCCTCTCCCAAAGGAACTTAGGATAACAAGTTTTATTTCCCAAACCTTAGTATTTTAGGAATATGCATTAATATTCCCTTGGGTTAAGCCCTCAATCTTTGCCCCTTTTTCCTAGCCTCTCAGATCCTTCCCTTTCCCTTCTTAGTGGAGCTTATTCCCCCATAATTATTTCTTCATAGTTGGTCTACATGTAGTGATGTATTTTTATTAATGATCTTCATAATTACATATACAAAAATAGGCTCATGGCCTTAGCATCTATTCTCTCCGGCCTAATAAACACATAAGATTCCCAGCTTATAAACACTTGGCTCACTAGCCTATAAACATCATTAAACATTATTACAATTCAGTAGGGGCTCACCTTGGGGTTTTACAAACCATATTTTATGATCTTCAAACCAATATCCTTTGTTGTGAAATGGCCACCAATATGGAGGTTAGAATCTGTGGATCCATGAACTTCATTTAAAAAATTTCGGCTACATTATCATCAATGCATCTTAGTAGTATCCCATCAACAGACCTATGATAAATGATGTTTCCTAGGATTAGGAACTTTGGGGCTATCAAGCATAACCTTCTACACTGACGAAAATCTAAAATAATTGGGAAATTATGATGCAAAAGATAATAGAATATATCCTTGTACCAAGGATGATCAATGAAATTAATATCAATATTTTCCAAGTAAAATAGTGACAACAAAGCATTCTCGTCTTCCTCAAGAGAATCACCTGGTTTAGTGTATTGAGCCAAGTCAATATCTAGATAACATCCCTTAATAATTTTGGTTATGGTGATCATTAAATCATGTTCCTCAATCTTGGCAAGCAAATGAGCAATTTTTCCCGAAAGATGATTTTGTGTAAGAAAAAACGTGACTGCAAGAAAATGGAATCTTGTTGGAGAAATTTCTATTTTCGACACAATAGTTCAGTGGGAGTTAACTGACTAGTTCTATTTTAGACTTTCTATTTTCACCATCACTATTATGCATGCATGAATTCCTAAGGAAAGCTAACTGCTTGATTTCTTTTCTTAATTACAAAATGTTTTTCCCTATATATGAGTGTATTCCACTCATTCATTGTATCCTATTGATCATAATCTATGTATCAATCATCATTTCATTGGCGTAGTGTGAATATATCTTCTCATTCTTCCATATTGAATATCTCTTCCTTTTCTTGATAATATTTGTTTGTGCATGCTTTAGCTAGATCTCATGTGGATGTTTCCATGAAAAACTGACATGGTATCAGAGCTATGCTTCTTGGAGCAAGCTAGACAAGACAAAGAATAAGGAAAATTGGCGTTTCAGCGAGATAAATCTGTGGTCCTACCTTTCAGAAGTTAGTCCTCCCAAAATATTACATTTTTGAGGAAACAACCCTCATAGAAAGTAAATCGACCCATTTTGAAAGTGATTTTTCAACCGTTTGGCGGGATTCTTCACCATTTTCTTAGAAAGTAAGCTGCAAGATAGATTCCTGAAACTCATATGAATTTTCACTTAAAGAGTTCTTTCTTTCATGATTTCCTAATTTTTCACTTGCAGATTGAGAGTAAATTTTTAGGGGTTCTTAGAAATAGTGGGAGAGATGGATAGGACAACTTTTATATAGTCAAACTTGGTGGTAATACTCACACCATACAATTATTTTGATTGGAAGCCCAAGGAAACATTCCAACTCAAAAGAAAAGGATTGTATAATTTGACGACGATGACAGAAAAATAACCTACATCAACGATGGAGAAGATGAGATGGGCAAACCGTAAGGATGAGGCCACATGACTACTTCTTGAGTTAATCTCCACTGATGTATGGTTTCATGTTGCCACATGCAATACTCCAAACAAGATCTGGACCACCCTGGAAGGAATCTTTGGAAAGCAGGATGAGATGCAAGGTCATATGCTTGAGGTAGAGCTGAATACCTTAGACCCTAAAAGTTTTGATAATATATAATATTTTTTTTCTAAATTTAAATCTTTTCTATCGAGCTTGGGTGAATGTGGTATTGAAAATTCTACACAAGAGAAACAACTTATTCTAACAATCTTGGGAAATCTAGGACCAAAATATGTTGTATATGTGTCCAATTTCCATTCTGGAAGATGTCTTTTTGGAACAAATTGGAAAATGCCTACGTTGGCTCAATTCATTGAGTCTCTTACATAAGAGAAAACAAAACTCATACAGATGGGCCTCATGAAAGATCCCAAATCACATCCAATCACCATGCATGATGGAAAAGGGTCATCCAAACAAAACGAGAGCGAGGGATATTCCAAACCCTTTAATGATTCTTCAAGTTTCAAAGACTCTCCAGATTCCAAGAAGAAGAAGAAGAAGAAGGGAAAGTAGTGCACTTACTTCAATAAACTGAATCATGAAGAATCAACATGCATGAAGAAATAGATCGATCTTATGGAACAGACACTTCAGAAGAACAACCTTGGAAACTTCATTCCAGATGGAGTCAAGAAGAAGAAGGAAGAAGATATCGCTCCTAAGAAAGGTAATAATCATGCTCTGGTTGCAATTCATTCCTCATATGATTCATGGATTATAGATTCTGGTGCATCCCATCATATGGCAGCGAAAGAGGAAGTTTTATCTTCCTTCAGTCCATGATTAAGACCCCCTATTCTCATGGGGGATGATACTCCAGTAGCAGTAGTAGGAGAAGGGAGAGTGGAACTCCATAATTCCAGTTTTGAAATTGTTTTACATGTTCCAAAGATTTCTATGAATTTACTCTCAGTTTATCAAATCACTCAGAAAGGTAAAAAGGTTGAATTTACATCAGATTCAGTTTCAGTAATTGACATGCATGACAATTCCATTATTGCAATTGGTGAGGTGGATCACAAGTCAAGGTTGTATAAATTCACTAAGTTTTATGACAATGACTCATATTTTCTACTTACACATAAGGAGAGTACTTTGCGTGCACCTCCAGTGCAACATGCATATACTCTTGTCCTTCCATCAGTTTCAAACATCAGAGATGATTCCATACACTTATATTTTGTACATGGAAATAAATAGGTAGTACAGCCAGATAAGATGTTAAGCCCTAATATTGGTTGATTACCCCTTAATTGGGGCATATTAGATTAGTAATGTTATTTTATTTATGTCGTCTTTATTCCATTAGTTGTAATTATACCTCCTAGTCTCCTATATATACCAAGGAGACATTTTCATTTGGAATCATCTTGTAATTGAAAATTTAAGTGGGGTAAAAGGAGGTTGCCCCCTCAAAGAGGCTTATTATCTGAAATTATCTCTTTTTCAAGGCGTTGAGTACTTTTTCTGAGGTTTTTCTACGCTATATTGATATTTGGTTCTTAACATATGGTATCAGAGCTCAAGGTCTTGGGGTTTCATTGCTACATCTATGTTATTGGATAAATCCATAGGTGCGGACACTAACCGATATCCCTAGATCCACCTGGATCTAGAACAAAATAGGACAGAACATGACGCTTTCCTTAAGTTTTAAGTATTGAATTTACTAACTAAAGAGGGATGAGTGACATACCGTTTAAATTTTGCTTCCTCTCGCCATCGCCATCCTAGCTCCATTCCAACACTCATACAATGATGATCCTGCAAAAGAACGCAACCAACCAAGGTGATAGCAATAGCATAAACTCAATATAAACCTATGTATGTGATCAAGGAATCATACAATAAAACACAACAAGCTTTATAGGAAAGAATCAT